>PVJC01001320.1:0-35154 GCA_004026665.1 Murina feae
TCAGCGGATAGAGCGTCGGCCTGTGGACTGAAGGGTCCCAGGTTCGATTCCGGTCAAGGGCATGTACCTTGGTTGCGGGCACATCCCCAATGGGAGGTGTGCAGGAGGCAGCTGATCGATGTTTCTCTCTCATCGATGTTTCTAACTCTCTATCCCTCTCCCTTCCTCTCTGTAAAAATCAATAAAATATATTTAAAAATAAATAAATAAATAAATAAATTCTTTCATTTCATTTTTAAATAGTCACTACCATATGAACTGCATAGCTCTAGGGTTATGTAGCCATTTGCAGTTCTTGATCAGATGTGTGACATGTGAAAGTGTTAAAGAATATTTCAAATTTATTTGAAGAAAATTGAGATGTATTCAAAATGCATCCTTTCTTAGAGAATGATACAACTTATGAAAATATGGTAAAAACTGTTTTGCAAATTTGTTATCTCCTGGTTTTGTTTTTTGTTTTCTTTTTAATAGGGGCTGCGATTTATCCAGTTGAAAAATCCTTGGAGTCATTTACGTTGGAAAGGAAGATATAGTGAAAATGATGTGAAAAACTGGACCCCAGAGTTGCAAAAGTATTTAAACTTTGATCCTAGAACAGCTCAAAAAATAGACAATGGTAAATACATCTTTTTGTAATTTTAATACTATTTGATCTCTAAGTAAATAACATGCTTTAATAATGTGAAATGTGTTTAACTGACAAGTCATTTATAATTAAGATGCTTTTAAATTTTAATAAAGATATCTAATTTTTAGGAATATTTTGGATCTCGTGGGATGATCTCTGCCAATATTATGATGTGATTTATTTGAGTTGGAATCCAGGTCTTTTTAAAGAATCAACATGTATTCACAGGTAACTTCTTTGCATATTTCAGAATATTCTTTAAGTAGTCTTCACATTTTTTATTTAAAATAAAATGATTTATTTAGGAAGACTAGTATCTCTCCTTTTGACATTCCCACATATGACTATCATGTAGTAGTTATTTTCTTTATATGCTTCTTAGTCATGCCAAAAACTGTAAAAACGAAACCTGGTGACTTAATTACATCTGAAACACAACAGTTCATTATTTCCTTCTTTGTCGACTTGACCTTTTAGTACTTGGGATGCTAAGCAAGGACCTGTGAAAGATGCCTACAGCCTGGCCAACAATCCCCAGTACAAGTTGGAGGTGCAGTGTCCACAAGGGGGCGCTGCAGTTTGGGTTTTGCTTAGTAGACACATAACAGACAAGGTACTGATACCCTTCTTATATTTCATATAGAAACCTTTAAAAATAATTAGTCCATTGTGAACAGATTTAATCATCAGCCTGTTTTATTTATATGGGTGGCTTGAAAATGGTATTTTCTTCAATAAATGAATATTTTTCTCTAAGGAAATTTATCATTTGTAATCATACTCTTAGTTTTATTCAAAATCATCTCTGAAGAGCCCTAGCTGGTTTGGCTCAGTGGATAGAATGTCAGCCTGCTGACCGAAAGGTCCCAGGTTTGATTCTGGTCAAGGGCACATGCCCGGGTTGCAGCTCAGTCCCCTGTAGGAGGTGTGCAGGAGGCAGCCAGCTGATTAGTGGTTCTCTCTCATCATTGATATTTCTCTCTCTCTCCCTTTCTCTCTGAAATCAATAAAAATGTATCTTTAAAAAAAGTCATCTCTAAAGAAAAACGGAATTTATGCTGTGAGAATTTTCATGTTGATTATATATGCTTTGGGTCTTTTAAAATATTAAAATATGTTATAGGGGGAGTAATTTGAATCATTAGGCCTGATTCTGTAAAGGGTAACCATATTTTAATAGCTTTAGAGTCTTTTTTAATATATTTTTTCATACAATATGGTCAGTCTATTGGAATGACAATCCAGAAAATAATTATTTTAGTTGCACAAAGTAGCTGAAATAAATGCTTTTAAAATTAGAGTTTTAAATGCTTTTAAAATTAGAGTTTTATGAGCATTTGAGCCCATTTCCTTAACCATATTGGATTCTTTGTGCTTTTAGGATGATTTTGCAAATAATCGAGAATTTATCACAATGGTTGTATACAAGACTGATGGGAAAAAAGTGTATTATCCAGGTATGTTTAGTAGGCAACCATTCAAACAAACATTAAATTTTTATTTACATGACTAAGTAGAAAATTACATTTTATGGAGCTAATGTACAGAAAAGTATGCTGATAGATTAATAGAAACCACTCAGATGGGTGGTTATTTATGCTACATGTGTTTTGTTTTCATTTGTTTTTAATAGAGTCTCAGAAATTTTGGAGTTGACATTGCTATGAGAGTTTCATTTCTAAAACTTAAGTCATGGTGTATAATTCTGGCCTTAACCTTCCTGTCACCCTTTATCTCATGCACCCTTCCTTTCACAGTACCTTCATTGAGGTACTCCTCCTGAGCACATTGTGCCCTTGTTGCACAGGCATTTGAAGATTGCACTGTATAAAGTCATCTATGGAGAGAGTTGTAGGTACAGAGATGAACACCCAGCACCTGACCCTTGAATTCTGTCATCCTAAGATTAAGCAAAGTCTAAGTTACCACAAAAGAATTTGAACAGAGTACCTGATGAAATAGTAAGGTCTCATATAACACAAGGGAAGAAAATATTTCATCAGTTATTATTTGAGAAGAGACATTGGAATTAGCATCATGGGACATTGTTGATCTTAACAGGAACAGACTTGGAGGACAAATAGTGTGGTTTGAGAAAAGAGCGTGAAGTCAAGAAGGCTGCGCAAAGAAACGGGCAGTGTTGAGAGAGATGGGATCAGAAGTTGAGTTTTTTGCTTAATCATAGAAGAACGTGGCATTCGGCTCCATCACACTGTGTGTATCATGGCATTGATATTAGCAGTCAGTATCCCTAGATATTCTTGAGTGGGCATAGAATATAGTACTCCAATGATAAATGTGTGGTTAAACCAGCCAAATTTTCCATTTTCACATGTTGGTCATTATACAGCCCAAAAAGTGTTGTGAGCATTACAGTGTTACACTGCTTTTGAATTTCAAATATACGTTACCCTTTTTACTTGGATCTGTTTTAACAATGCTCCCTCTCTTTCACATATAGTGATTTTTGCCTTTCAAGGTATTCCTAGTTTGTAATTTTATTTCTATCATAGCATTCAGATAAATAGAACAGGCTTTACTGTTCCCCTTTTGACAGAAGAGTAAACTGAGATATAGAAAGGTTTAAAACCTTGTCCAAGATCAGAGATGATGCCCATTCTTTTCCTCTTCACACTAGATTACACAACTCTAAGCATTAGAAACCTATTACCTGTTTGAGATTCTGAAATGTTTTTCTGCCCTAGGTGGTTTGGCTCAGTGGATAGAGCATTGGCCTGCGAGTTGAAGGGTCCTAGGTTCAATTCCGTTCAAGGGCACGTACCTGAGTTGCAAGGGTTGCAGGTTCTTGGCCCTGATTAGGATGTTTGTGGGAGGCAGCCAACTAATGTCTCTCTCTCACATCTGTGTTTCTTTCTCTCCCCCCCCCCCTTCCACTCGAAAAAATATCCTCAGATGAGGATTTAAAATAAAATGTTTTCCTAATAGATCACATTATAAGTAGTCAGTGTTCCCAAGTAAGCCAAGTGATATAGCACTAATCTAAAATGACCTATGATGTAATGCACATGTATGAAATGATTTTATGTCGGCTTCGATTGATGAGATTAATAAAAGTATGTATCAGGCAGCATTGTAATAGCAAACAATTGGAAATAATCTGAATATTCAGATTGTCTGGATAACTAGATGTGGGTATAGATAAAATGTGTTATATTCATACAATAGAATATTATATAGGCAGTTTTAAAAGAAACCATACCTATCTAGAACAGCATGGATTTCAAAAACATGTTGAGAAATAAAGATATAAAACAAGGCATACAATCCTTCTTTTAAATATATGCTCACAGATAACAATTACCCATTCATTCCCCTTTTTTGGGGGGGCGGGTGAGGGAAGGTGGGTGTTAAAGTTTGAAAAGATGTTCATCAACTCCCTCAGAGTGGAATGGAATAAGACTAAGGGTAGTGGTTTAAAGGGACTTTGTTTTATAAGAAAGCTAATATAGAAAAAAAATTTAATTCTCAGTAGTGGGGAATATAAACACATTTTTCATTATTTCTTTATATCTTTTCAAAATTTTTCTCAAAATAAGCAAATCCTGAAGGAAAGTAGCATAGGGCAAAGAGCAGGGATTTTCCTACATATGACTGAATGTATTCTAAAAGATTGCTTTTCCTTTTTTAGAAACATTAATTTTAAAGTTTCAAATTTATTAAGTTTTTAATTGAAATTGTAATTCTTTAGTAACATATTTAAAGATAGAATCCATTAAGGGATGTCCATTCATTTAAGTATTTTTCCTACCATCAACCATAAAACTTAAATTTAAGTCTCCTTACTGTAAACCCACTGGTTTATTGCAGCTGACCCGCCCCCATACATTGATGGGATTCGAATTAACAGCCCTCATTATTTGACTAAGATAAAGCTGACCACACCTGGGACCCATACCTTTACATTAGTGGTTTCTCAGTATGAAAAACAGAATACAATCCATTACACAGTCCGGGTAAGTAAACCAACATACAGTGACAAAACAATAATATAAAGTATATTATGTGCTCTGCTTTGTAAATGGGATTACAGAAAAAGTTTTATGAAAATTTTTTATGTATTTTTGTGTTTATATGTGTATCAATTCAATATTAAATTATTGTGATGTTTCCTGCGTAAAATAATGCTTTTGAAAAGTAATCTTTTAATTTTGCCATAACATTTTCAATGAGCTTTTTTTTCCCAGAGTAATAGTTTACTTAGTCCTGAGGTAATGTGGTACATTGGACTAATAAATTTACAGAGCAAGCAATAGAAACTCCTTTAGCCTACATAATACCTTTGCTGACTTGAAAAAGATGTTGAATTTAGTGAAAGGGAATTGATTGCCCATAAACATTGCTCTTACAAGTTGAGAAGGTCATTGTAATTTTGTTCTGCATAGATTTGTATGCCATAGATCAGTAAAGAAATTCACTTTGAATAGATTTTTTGTGATGAAAGGGACATTGGGGAGCTGCCTTCACTCCTTCTCTCTTCAGATGCAGAAGACAAGCCCTACAGAAATTGTGATTTGGCCTGAGTGGCACACAGGGCCAGAGAAAGTGAATACCAGATCCCCTAGCTTCATTAAACCAGATTTGATTCCAGGCTGCCTACAGAATATGACTTATATGTGCCAACTAATTTATTAGCCTTCCAATATATTCTTTTCTCACTTTGGTATTTTTATAAGTATAAACTTTATCAGTGCAATAATTTTTTTTTATCTAGGTATATTCGGCATGCAGCTTTACTTTTTCAAAGATTCCTTCACCGTACACCTTATCAAAGCAGGTAAGAGAAATATCTCTGGGTCATGACCTCAGAGAAATCTTAGAATTCCCTTTTTCTGTTTTCATTCTTCACATTTAACAATTTCTTACAAAATAAAATAGTCCAGAGCTTGAAAATAATAAGGGAAATGTAAATAGCCTCTATCCAATCTGAGTTGGAATACAAGATCTTCACTGAGCAAAATTAAGTGATTCTGTGAGCAGAAATAAAAAATTGAGAGAAAGATTACTGTAAACCTTTGTCATTAGGGAAAGCCATGTGGATGAACCTCTTAAATTGAGGTTAACTTTACAGGGTGGGCTAGATGTATAGAGGATGTGAGGGAGAATTATTGGCAAGGAGAACAACTTGGTTTAAAGCTGAGAGATGGAGGTAGTGCTTAGTATAGCGAAGTAGCTTGGCTGGAATGAAGAGTGACATTGACTGTCACTGTCATTGACAAAGACTGAGGAGAGAGGGTGGGGCCAGAGTGGGGAGTCGACATCTTTGAGGGGGTAGAGGGGGGATATGGGAGTTTTCTCTGTAACATGGAATTGGAGAATGTGAAGTTTTGTTAATGCACAGACTTTGTTTTCTTAGATTCATGGAAAGTGGAGTGGTCAGAGTGCTGGAGGATGTGCAAATTTCCAAGAGACTCATAAAAATAATCCCATTTACCAATTCCATATAGAAAAGACTGGGCCATTGCTAATTGAACTAAGAGGACCAAGGTTTGTGATGAGTAACTTTCTTAATGTTACATTAAAAATGAGCTCAGTACAACAGAATAGAGTTTTGAAACAGACGTATGCATATATGAATGTTTGGTTTATGTTAAAGATAATATTACATAAGGGTGGGAAAAGGATACTCTGTTCAGTAAATGGTGCTGAAATAACTGAGTATCCATGTACCATAATTGATAATTAAGACCCCTGTCTCGTATGAGACCGCAAAATCCGTTCCAGGTGGGTTACTAATATAGGAGATGTTAATAAAAATATTTTTACATGCGCTTCATTAGTAGAAAAAAGTCCAGTTTTTTTAAAATAAAAACTTGAACAGGCATATCATAAAAATAATCCAAATGGCCAGTAAACCATTGTAAGCCAAAAATTTGAAATACTCCAGATGTACATCAGTGGCATTTAAGATTATAAAATAGACATGAAATAGTCCTACATAACAAAGAAAATAAATTATAGCTACCCACTACATGATGGATAAGTCTTAAAAATAATGCTGAAAAGCAGAAGCCAAACATAGCAATATATATTACATGATTCCACTTACATGAAGTCAAAAACAGGCAAAATGAAACTGTTGTTTAAGGATGCATACATTGATAGTCGCACTATGTACAAAGCAAGAAAGTGAAAGTTTTGTGGGCACAGGCATTGTGATGAGAAAGTTGGATACAAGGGACTTCTGTGGTGCTGAGAGGTTCTGTGATTTAGGTGGCGGTAACTCAGGTGTTTGTTCTCTTTACAAACTATTTTATGTCATTGTAATATATTTTACAATTGTAAAAAGTTTAGAAACTAGAGAATACAAATTAAAAAATAGTACTTCTAAATAAGACTAGGCTTAATTGTGCCTGCTTTACAAACAAATTCAAAAGAAACTAATAATTCTAAAATGACTAAGCTACTTTTCACAATCATTTTAAAAACCTTTACCAGTCTTCTAGGTGATACAAGGTATCTATCTAGTTACCCTTTTGTATTTAATTTCTAGATAGATTGAACATGTAAAAATACTTGATAATGTGTATTTTTTCCTATTTTGCTAATTCATGTCTTGCCCCCTTTTTCTGTTGGCGTTGTCATGTTTTTCATAGGGTATGTCTGTAAGAACATTAACTCCTTCATATATTTGCAAGTATTTTTCCCAGATAAATTTTTTTAATAGAAAAAAAGTTTATTTTAAAGTAATCAGTCTTTTTCTGGTTTATTTTGCTGTGGGCAGGAAA
Organism: Murina feae; assembly: GCA_004026665.1. NCBI lineage: Eukaryota > Metazoa > Chordata > Mammalia > Chiroptera > Vespertilionidae > Murina > Murina feae. Next base: position 7,378 of record PVJC01001320.1, read on the forward strand.
TCTCACCGTATTTTCTTCTGGTTCTTTTATGATCTTATTTTTTACATTATACTTTTAATCCATGTGGATTTTTATATTTGGTGAGAGATATAATTCAACAATTTTTTATCACCTCATCACCACCTAAATAATACTTCCTTTCCCTACTTACTGATTTGGAATGCCATGTCTACCATATGCTAACACTTTCTTAAATTTACATTTTTTTCAGGGTCTTCTCTCCTGTCCCACTTGTTCTGCCTAATACAATGACAGTATTTTTATTTCAATGTAACATTATTATCTGGGAGCCTATAGTAAAATGTAGTCTCTTCTAAAGTAAGTTTAATGTATCAATCTTTATGGCTGCAGTTTTAAAATAGAAATGGTGTTTTCTATAATTAGTGTAAAAATAGTATGCATGTGTTTCAGTGTAGGAAGCTTCCTCCTGAAGCTTTAGAAAGCCTGTACTTGACTTTAATAGTACATCTGCACTGTAGGTACGCTTACTTTTAGGTATGCATTTGAGACTACTTATTAGTAATTCTGTTATTTTTACTGCTAGGCAATATAGTGTCGGATTTGAAGTCGTTACAGTGTCTGCGGTGGGAGACCCTGGTCCCCATGGCTTTCAGAGGAAATCTAGTGGTGACTACAGGTAAGGTTGGCACTTTGATTATATTTGATTTATACTTTGCTTATTGTGGCATCATCTTCTATAAGCCTTGTTTTTATTTTCCCTAAATACAGGTGTGGGTTTTGCTACCTGGAATTAGAAAATATACCTGCTGGGATTTACAATATCATTCCCAGTACATTTTTGCCTAAGCAAGACGGACCTTTTTTCTTGGACTTTAATAGTGTTATTCCCATCAAGACAACACAGCTTCAGTGATGAGGAAAGTGCTGCACTTACTGGATTTTATACTTACCAAACAATCAACTGTTCAAATGAGGACACAAATCTGCAGGACACTAAACAGTAAGAACAGAATTAATTCTCTAAAAATGTTACAGTGGAATCCAGTGCTCAGGTTGGAGTGTTTAGTGAGAATTGTATATAGACAGAATTGCCATAAATTGCTTTAGAAGTACCACTTACATGGTTTTGTGTCTGTGAATTGGCTTGCATTTAAAAGGGGCCTCAGTGTATTTAAAAAATGGAGATGATTAAGGTTTATACTCAATCACACTGTGATAGGATTTTGCTAAGAGGGAACTGAGACCAGATGAGAGGGATATGGACTTGTTGAATGGAATGGTAGGCTGTTTACATTGTCTTTCTGGCAGAGCATGTTGTAAGGTAAAGCCTGCTTGTATTGTGACTCTACTGTGCATCTTGGGCAACTAATTACCAAATGAATTATAGTCACCATTACAGGTTTAAATTCTGCATTACTTAAGACTTTAAATTTGTTGCCCAGATGTTATGAGAGAATAAAGCTTTAAGAAATACTAATTAGCTTAGCATGAAGATGTTCATGCTTAAGAGTGAAGGTTGTTAAAGGTAGTACCTATCTCCCATTGGATCATGTAAAGAGAACTGAAGAATATATATTCGCTGTTGCAGTCATTTTTTATTAGGTTAACGAAAGTAGTCGTCTGAGACATTGAAGACATCACCGTTTAGTTGGTACTTTTTAATTGCTCTCTAGTTCAGTGCTTTTAATGGTAACAGCACTGTGGAGAAAACATAATCGAGAATTTAATATATTTTAATTGGGATTGCATCCGGAGAAATTGCCAAGATACTGATGTCTTGTGTGTAAATTCCCAGTTGTTTACATAGAAATCCATCAGAGCAGAATGATGCTCAAGATTTTAAAGATCCTTGAAATAAGGTGGTATTTTACATCTCTTAAAATTATCAAACTTGTTTTGTATTTGATACCTTTAATTGAAATAAAATGTTTATACTTATGGAAACTGTATAGTTTAGAGAAATTGATTATTAAAGGACTTCATCAAGTATGTTCCATGTAAAAGAGAAAAGAACTCATTATTTCTTAAAAATTCATACTTCAAAAAAAAATCTGTTCTTTATCATTCAGGACAGGGGTAGATTATTATACTAGTGAGAATTCTCTTTGGTAAATATAAGTAATTTCTATGGCCTTTATTATAAACATGAACTTCTTGTGTTAAAAATCTTACAGAGTGCAAACTGAATTAAGTTCTAATCCCTACCCTCAAAAATCTAATGGAGCAGACCTATTTATGAGCAAGTTAATGTGTTGTAATGTTGAATTCTATAAGAGAACTCTAAACACAGTGCTACAGATGTATAAGGAAAGAAAATTATTCATTTTGGCTAGACCAAATAGAATAGAATTAGCTGGGGAGCTTTTAAAAACCCAAGCGTACCCCAACAATTAAATCAGTCTCTAGGGCTCAGACCAGAGAAGTATTTTTTAAGCTTCCTAGGAGATCCTAATGTACAGCAGAGGTTGAGAACACCACTTTTCCAATATATCCACCTTGTCCCCTGATTGCTCTGATTTGTAGCAGCAAAAGTAGAATTCAAATTCAAACCTTGGTAAATGGGGGCTTAAATTATTAAGATCCATGACTTTAATTGAAAATAAGAACAAATGACCACTGCATTCCATGCTCTTCCTACGGCAAGAAATTAGCCTAGAATAGAAGGTTTAGACAAGATAAGGATTTCATTTGAAGTCATAGAAAGTTAAGACATTTTCTTAAGTGGTTTTTATTATACTCAAGATACTAAGACAAGTACAAAATAACCTTGTAATTAAGATACTGTATTAGTCATTAAAAAAGGAGAAAACACTACAGTATGAAGAGATTTACAAATGACAAACATACAAGTTGTGACAGAATTAACAAACAACTTGAAATGGGGTCGTTTTCCTTTTAAAACAAATAAAATACAGTGCTCTTAAAGAAAAGCAGCTTAACTTCCTATTAGAAATAAGACTCCAATGCATCTATTTAACAGCCTTTGCCAACACATGCCTACGCCCTTTCCTAGCTGTAAGAGACAACTTCCTCTAAGAAATACTAGTGTAGCATAACCCTTAAATAATTTTTAAAGTTACAGCCTACAGCGAAATTAACACCTTGTCAATCTAGAATAACAGTGGCAACCATTCTTCACATGCACTTCTCTTAGAATAAGTCCCCTTGGCTGGTAGGATAAGGTTTATGCTATAGAACCTTTTCTTCCCCAGCCACAAATCTCTATGATATGTCCTTGCTACCCTCACCTCCCCGGCCCCCCATCCCAACATTGGCATTCACCTTTCCCACCCCAAAAAGTGCAGTTCATGGTAACCTTTCTAGAAAATGGTGTTAATGGGTGTTTTAACATACATACTTTTTTTAAAAGCCCCTTTCGAACATCAGAGATGATGAATTATGTTCTTGGATTTGTTTAAGCCTTCACTGACTGGGTCAAAAAGGTATGTTCTGAATATCTGAATTTTGTCTTGCGTTCTGTTTTCATTTAGATGCCCTAAGATATAAAAGGAGAGAACATCTCTATTTTCCCAAATGGGGGGTGAGAGAAGCAAGCTGTTGAACCCAGATGGGCTCAGCTTCCCGGCCCCTTCCCTGCTCAGGTTCTTTTGTTGGGAAGTCGTTATTGCTTCCGTAACACTGTTAACAGTTCATGTTCCACCAAGACTGTGCTCTGGTCACAGTCCACCTGCAGCAACAGCTCTGCTCCGACAACAAACCAGCCCCAGAGCTCTTCCCAGAGGAGAATCTTCAGCCTTAAGGTCTCTGAAGCCTCACTGGTGCAGTTCAGAGTAAACACTTAGGATTTGGCATCTATTAAAGGGTTATTGGCACAATGTTCTCTGATCAGTCTCTCATATAAATAGTGGTGTGCACTAGGGCCAGGATCTTGGTTGGGTCAGCCTATCTGCACCATTTTTATGTCAGCAATAATCCCATCTCGTCCCTTTGCGCACTGGAGGGAGAGCTGCTTCATCCTGTTTGCCAAGGCCTGGCCCTCAGGGGAGGTGCTGCTCTGGCTCTTGCCACCGTCACTGCTGCTGTTGCTCAGACTCCGATTGTTGTTGGCTTTGTCACTTGTTTTATTCTCTGCCCCTTCTGCTCTGTCCCCTGTAGAAATGTAAAGATGAAGTGAATGGTGACAATTCCAAGAGTCACTTTTAGGCCCAAACTAATCAGCCAACTTGACCCTCGAGAATCTCCCAGTGTTGCCCAACACATATATAACAGAGGGTTCTCCATCATATAGCTGCTTTTAGTCCTCAGAGCGTTTTCTATTTTCCTTATTTTTAGAGATGAAAACTGTCATACTCGTTTAATAGCTGGGAAACAGAAACCTCTAGCATGTGCTTGTCAAGAGGACTGTTATGATGAGAGACAGAACCCACGCTATGGAGCCAGAAGCCCCCAGAACAGGACTTGGAAACGATCTCAGTGGTAAACACCGACAGCACATTCACACAGCCCTGGGGGCTCCGAGACCTGGTCACGGTCTAGAACAAGGTCTAGGACAGTGCAGCGATCTGGCTGCAAAGTCACCCGGGACAGATCTTCTGGTGAGAGGGCTGCAACTCACCTCGTTCCACCTCACACTCCGGGGAGGAGGCCCCACTGCATTCACTGCGAGGGCCCAATACTGGGAACATCACTCCAAACTCTGACAGGGACACAGGGCTGGGGAGATCCAGGCTGCCGGGCCTCACAACTGCAGAAAACTGGTCAGCCATCCCAGATGGGCTCATGGGTCCTGAACTAAAGCTGGACACAGACTGGGTCTCCGAGTCATCTTCAGACACAAAGTTGCTGCAGTTGTCATCTTCAAAGGCCTCGGAGGCCACTAGGATGAGAGAACACCAGTTACACAGGTTCCGATAGCAACCTAATTCCTTAAACACTTGCAGAAGCGTTTGCTGCTGCAGACAGCTAGCCACATGGGGACTGCAGAATCCCTGCCACTGTGGGTGCCTAATAAAGGAACATGACCCTCCTGAGCATACACGACCAGACTAATGCAGCTAAAGGGAAGTGGCCGGCTGCTGGATCCCATGCATGTTCAGTGTCCTAGCTTGTGTGCCCTGCACGTTAGTGTCAGTAGACACTGCCTAAAGGTAGAAGGTGAATCCAGCCACAGATCGGGGACTTTTCTCCCCCACCCTCCCCCCCCCCCCAAAAAAAAAACCAATAGATGTACAGTGCACAGTAAGAGGGCTGGCCCTTTGTAAAGGATCCCTCACAAAGCCAGTCAGACATCAAGGCTGTCCTCCACAACAGAAGCAGGAGCTGCTGGGAGAAATAGCCCTGCTTGGAATACCTGCTGGAACCTTTGCTGTCTTCCAGGTGACTTCTGATCTCAAAAGATGCGCCCAGAGCCTACCTGGGTCACAGTTTGCCACAGAAGAAAATTCCCTCCCAGTGCTCTGTAATTTCACTAACTTTTAGACCCGAACAACGAAGGCCCAGACACACGTCATTGTCATGGTTCAAAAGTCACTTCAGCCTTTAGCTAGTTCCCTCTGCCTGCACATAATCCTGCTTATTAGATTTTTCTGCTCCCCGTTCTTCCTCCCTCATCTTTAAAAACAGCCTTGTAGCATCCCATAGATGATTACCATAAATGAGAAATACTGAAATGTTGGGGGCAAAATGGACTCAAATTTGATTCCCAATCCCATTTCCACTATTTGTTGAATAGTTTTGGTCAAGTTACTTAATCTCTCTGAACTTCACATTCCTCTCCATAGAGGGTTAATGAGATGATTTATATCAAAGTCCTCATATTGTTGATTCTCAGATTATAGTTTCCTCTTCCTTTACTTGGGCCCGGCACTTGAATGTTTGTTGGGAAAGAGCCACTGGGGACCATTGCACAGCAAAGGAAGAGGAATTGTGCAAAGACGGTGTTGGAGAGTTTTCATGGTTAACATAAAGGGAGCCACGTCAAACCTCTAATACCAGTTTTCCTGGAAAAGGGCTGTATATGGTCAGACACCAGTGACAGCCACCACTGTGGAGTGTTAATTTCACTTAATCCTCACCACCACTCCACAATAGAGAGTAGGTACCACCATACTCCTCATTCTGCAGCTGAAGAAACAAAGATAAATCCTTGCCTGCATCATGTGCTAGTAATGATGGGAAGGTGAGGATTTGAATCAAACCCCATTGCAGAGCCCTGTTCTAGGTCTTTCCTGCAGTGCCTCTCATCTTGTATGTTGTAGTATGCACTATGAATCTCAGAGAGGGGTGAACATGACAGATGACATTTTCCCAAACTTATTTGAGCATAGAATCTTGATTTTGAGGAACGCTTGGTAGCAACTTGATGAACACAGTGTTCCAGAAAATGTGGTAAGTCACCAGAAACAGCCCTCAGTCCCACCCAAGTGAGGCCCTTCTGTGATGGTGAAGACAGCCCGGAAGCCAACCACACAACTTGCACACGAGCCCCCGACTCACCAGAAACAGCATCTGGCTCAGGTTTGCTCCCCGCTAGGTCCTCTGCAGATGTGCTGCTCCCCTCAGCCCCCACACCGCAGCCCCGAGGCCCCATGGCGCTGGAGCGCCGCCGCTCGTGTATCTCGTCCGAGATCATCTCCAGGTTCTTCAGGGCCGTCTTGTACTCGCCTTTTGCCAGGGCCAGTTTGGCCTGCAGGTCGTCCACGGTCTTCTTTAGTTGCTGGTCAGGAGAACAGGAGGCTCAGTAAGTGAAGGTTGTGCCTGCTGCCTTGTGATGCTTTTGAATGACAGTTCCAAGCATCTTTTCTGCCCATCACGCTAAGACATGACTGAGGACCTGATTATTCGTATCAAAGCTATCCATGTACCAGATACAAAAGCAGCTGCTGCCACTCCCACCTCCCATCTGGGTAACAAACAAGCTCCATATCCAGAAACTACCACTGGCAGAACAAACCCATTCAGGGCAACAACAGTGGGTGTCAAATTCACACAGAAGTCCCACATTCTAGCCATTTGGTCCCCAGCACTGTGGTTCTGGCACTTGTATCAGAATACCCTGGAGGGCTCTTGTATCAGAATACCTTGCTAAAGCTCACTTAGCAATTTGTACTACTAACAAGTTCCCAAGCGATGCTGATGTTGCTGGTCCTAGGAGCATACTGAGAACCACTGCCCAGTACAATATAGAAAGTGACTCATCAGCAGATGTAGAGAACATCAGAGACCACGCAAGACCATTTAGAGGCCTGAAAACTCCGTGAAGAATGTCTCTCCATTCTCTTATAGCAAATGAGGTATTTGAAAGTATCATAAAAATCCCATCACCAAAAAAACCAAAGGCCACATACCTCAAGCTGCATGTAGTACTTTGCCTTGAGTTCAAAATAAGGCCTGTGAAAGAGAAAAAACAAGAGTAATATAACACAATGACCACTAATAAACTCCATGAGGTATATGAGGTTAGGTCGTCCTTCCAGGATTTAGTAAACTGACGAGGCCATAAGCTGAAGGTGGTGCTCCCAGCTCTGGGGCCTGATGGACACAGATGCCAGTCAGAGGCACTGGGCTCACTCAAGATTTGGGGAATCCACACATGAACACAGATCCTGGAGCCCTGCATCCTGGTTCACTTTCCTCTCTGGGGAGGCTGTTCAAGGCCACAGATTGTGCCCTGCAGCTAATGTGGCCCGGATCTCTTCTAAGGAGGTGGGCTCCCCAGGATGACCAGCAGATCAGGCTGTAGAAAGGGCTGCCTCAAAGAACACCCTCTGCAAAAAGCTGGGGAAGGGGGAAGCACCAGCTTCCCCTGGCAGCAGCAGAGCACCGGAAGGACAGCTCAGGTTGGTCCCCTTAGGCTTTGTCCAGGATAGAAGTATGAGGTGGTCAACAGACCCAACCAGGTCATGGGCAAGAACAAGAACGGCAAACATACTAGTCCCCTGGGCTCGGTCAGCCAGAAGACCCTGCTCTTTTTAGTGACTGGCGCCTGAGCATGAAGTGTAGACCAATGCTTTACCCTTGATTTCTTCACCTGTCATGAAGCTCTGGGGCTGTTTTTGGCTGTTGGGTCTAGGCCATCCCAAGTCCTGTCTCTTCTTGGAGGCCCAGCAACATAAGTGAAACATGGGGCTTTCCTCCAAGATCATTATTGTATAAAAATATATAGGAATGGGAGTGAGAAGAGCTGGGGAAAACCTCCATTAAAACCAGTCTTGCACCAGTTCATCAGCTCTTGGCCCACAGAGAACATGTATTGCGTACACAGCTCATCTCCATTGTACTGACAGATAAACAGGCCCAGCCAATGGGCCATAGAATGGTTCGCTTTTGAAATTCCTTTTCTTGTGTTCCCCAGGAGCAGCCCCCCACTCAGAACTTGTCCCTCTGGCATAGGGAGCCTGGGCAGGAGGTTCTGGTGAGGCAGGTCCCTGAGTGCAAGGCACATAAAAGGTTGAGAAGAAGAGAACACCATATAGCCTCGGACCTTCATACGCAGACTCACTTGGATTTGTTGATGGCTCTCTTGAGTTTCTTCTCCAGCTGCCGCATGCGGCCCATGGCTGCGTTGTACCTGGCTGCCGTCTCCTTGTGCACCAGCTCGCTCCTTGTCTTGGTGTGCTCTGCCTCCATGACCTTCAAACAACAGAAGAGGTCAACCCAGCCATGCCCAGAACAGTCCTTTCTTGGGGTATTATATCATTTTTCTAAAATATTCTTTGAGTAAATTAATGGGCAGACTAAGATTAAACTAACTTCCAACTAGAATAGGATTACTTCATCCTATTTTTCTATTTTGGAAAAGTCTTTTGTCAGGTAGGACTAAATAGCCAAATGGGCTGTGCCCATGACCAAGAAAGAAAAGAAGGAAAAACAAAAATACAATAAAAATGAAGCATTCTGTGATTCAATCAACATCCATTTCCTTCTGCTCAGGCCTCCTGGTCTAAATAGCTTGAGTTCCTGTTTCTGCCTTGGGGCAGGCAAGTGGGCAAAGAGCACCAGTGCGATCTTAGACATCAAAGAACCGGGATACCTAGCAAAAGCAGGCCTGACAGCATCAGGACCAGGCAGTCATCCTTGTAGTCCAGGACAAGTATGAAAAATTCATGTCAGGAAAATTCATGAAAGGCTGAAGTGAGCATAAAAAGTTACTGGGTGTCCTGTCTAGCACACCCTCCCAGGTCATCTCTGGCCTTCATTGCCCTGGAGCTATTTTATGACCCTGTTAAATTATAGAAAATTGACAGTAATACAAATTATTCTTAGACCTGAAATGAAGATGAATTCTGTCCTAGTGGAGGTGCATCCGATAATATTGATTACCCTGTAAATATTTACCAATTTTGCATCAGTGAGAGAGAGAGTCCTTTTAACATCTTTCAGGCTGTGGCTTGTAAATTTCCAAGGTTTCCAACCTCCCCTTTGGGTTTTCATCAGCTGACCCAGGAAAGCTGTGTTTGGCTCTCTGAGCATCATGTCCACTAGGGGGCAGGAGGCCCAAGGCTACACACCCAGCAGCTTTTATTTAAGGAAACACAAGGCCATCTCTAATTATCAGGTTCCCCTGGACTTGAACGGCTGTGACAAGTGACATTGAAAAGAGAGAGGCTGCTGGCATTAACTCCTGGCCTTTTCTATTCCTGCCCTGTGACTCTCAGAGAGCGATTTTAGGCCACATGCCTGGGAGTCTTGGGGAAACAGCACACGCAGAACTCACCAGGACCAGGGGCCAGTCTGCATCGGACAGACAAGAAATGTGAAAGACGCCCTCACACACACCTATCGGCACACAGATGCTTACAGTCAGGGACACCCAGGTCACCCTCCCACGGCACACACGGCTAAGACTCACCCTCTGAGTGGCATGATTCAGCATCTCCTGCCAGGCCGAGTCAAACTGCCGCTTGTCGTCCTCGAGCAGCCGCTGCTCAGCCAGAGAGATGGTCTCCTTGGCAGCGCGGAGCACCTCCGTGGCCCTCTGGAAGTCCTGCGTGGCTTTCTGCGCTTCCAGCTGAGCCTGGTGAGAAAGGACCCTCGTGAGCCCTCGGGAAATGGCCGGGCTCCTGCTGGCCCATCACAGCCTCCCAAAGAGGAGACTGGGAACAGGCCTGGCCCCCGCAGGTCCTTGTAAATGCTGGATGGGTCAGTGAATGGACAATTTTCACAGCCCAGAACCCAACAGACCAGATAAACATGCCAAGTTCTGGTCAGAGTCAGAGATGGCAAACCAGTCTCGGGTGACAGGTATGGCCACCATAGCCTGTCACAGAGTAGTACTCATTTGCTAATGATGCCAAGGGGGATGCAGTGGTCCCCAGCCCCATCCCTGCCCAGATCCTGGGCACAATTTACAGCATGTTAGAGCAGGTAGTTCCCCAGAGGCTCATACGCCGAAGGCTCTGTTCTACAGGTGGGAACTGTGGTGAGAGACGCAGGCCTTCCCAAGCTCACGAAGCTGGTGAGAAGCAGAGCTGCGACCAGGCCCTGTGAGTCCCGCCCAGTGCTCCACTCAGCCAGACAGGACCCCACCCAATTCACACCAATTTCCAGGAACGTCAAGTGGAAGAATCAACAGACATGGCAGCTGACCACGTTGGGCTACCACAAGCCACATGTGGCTTCAAGCATTAGAAATGTCATCAATCCAAACTTAGCTTAAAACCCAAATTGTAAATATTTGTTGCTACAAAAAAAGAATAACCATCGCCTTCATAATAACCATGTGGATTCCATGATGAAATGACAATGTTTTGGATATACTGGGTTAAACAAAATAAAATGCACTGGTGTTTTTTTTAACCAGGGATACTAGAAAGTGTGAAATGACATAGTAGACTAGACATGCCTCCTTTAAGAGAGGACCATGAGATCGCATCGGAAATCAACGACACACCCTCAGGTCACCACTGTCGCAGGCAGAGCGTGGGTAAGACATTGCCAAATGCTGCCCTGCTCAGTCAACCAGATCTGCATGTCAGTTACATAAACTTAGGAGATACCCACGGGCAGTCCCTGGGACTGCGAAGGGGAACAACAGGGCCTCCACAAATTGTCAAAGTCTCACATGACTTAGAGGAAATCCTCAGAGACCACAGGCTGAGGACACTTTTTGAGATGGTTACATGGAGCCCATCAGCCCCAGGCAAGGAACAGCTTTGTGACCCCCTGGGTGCCACACTCCATCACTCACTGAACACAGCCTAGACACTACACGTGCCCTTCCAGGCAATGACAATGTGGTCAGGGAGCTGACACCCAGCCGTAATGAGGTGCCATGGGATGGAGGGAAATGTGTAGTAAGGGGATGGGATGTGAAGGGGGAACTTTCCAGTGGAGGAATCGAGGGGGACTTCCTTCAAGGAGGATAGTCTTGAACTGAGGACTAAAGATGAAGATGATTTGAAAATGGGGGTGGGAGGACCGCAGAGGAAACAGTATTATGAAACAGAGTATCTGTAGGAGACTTGACAAAGCAATTTCAGAAAGGAATGAAGAGGGAAGGCCTTGAATGAATGCCAAGCTAAAGCTTCCACCAGTGGCCCAGAGACCTGCCTGCTGTGGACAACTGTGTGCCTGGACCACACTTCCACGCAGTTGCCTCAGCCACACGGTAGGGACAACGGGCCTGCTCTCCATAGAACTGACCAACCTACTGAGGAGTGACAAGACAGGGTGACGTTCTGCAACACAACTCACTGCTCCAGACCCCATGCCTCCGGGCCCATCCATGGTTCTCCCATGTGAGGGCAGCCCTCCTGGGGCCCTCCATTCGCCCAGATGTGATGGGGACAGAGGGGAAGCATGGGGACCTGTCACTTAAGAGCTGCCCCCACCCTGCACCGTCAACTGCCTACAGGCTCACACCAACACCAGACACAATAATGCATCCCACAGGATTCTAGCATTTTCTAAGAAGGGATTTGAATGTGTTCTTAAGGAAATTTTAGTATTTCAGTTCATCAACACTCAGTTCATCCCCAGGTCTCCCTGCTTGAATTACAAAGCTCTTCTTTCCTCAAATAAATAAGACACCCTCATGGGGACCTTCAGAAACATGCTTCCGTGCCCGGGCCAGCACCTCCTTGCCCGCTGCCATGCATCTGATGAGCTCAAATGAGGGAACCAGTCTCTCTACAAAGAGTGGAGAGAGGAAGCCCAGCCACAGGCGCCCTGCAGCGCATGCTCTTCAAGTTCCTACTGAATTTCTGAAATTTCCAAAGGTTCCTTTCCTCCTGCATGGTGGTGTCAGAATTATGTTGATCTTATATCATGAATACTACTGATACGAAGGTCCAGTCTGCACTTAACCCACAGAAACTCTCCATCACTTATCTACTTCATTCAAGTAAGTGTTGGGCAACTGTTCTGCACCGCTGTCCACTCCATCCTCCTTGGTAACAGGAATATCTCAGGGTGAGGCAGTGTCCCTGCCGAAGACCCATTTCCCAGCTGTCACTAAGCTAGTGCCCCTGTCATTTTTAGCTAATGAGGTATACACGGACCCTGAGTGGGACTTCCAGGAGGGCCCCTTTGTCTCTCCATGTGGGATATTAATACAATGGCTGGTGCTACAACAGCTGTTTGGGATCATGAGGTAACTCTCATAAGGATGGAAAACAGTAAGTTGGGCCTCTCTGCCCTGGACTGCCTATCTCCTGACTTTTTACATGACAGAAAAAATTAAGTCTCAGGCTTAAGCCAGTGTTGTCTGGGGGTTTTCTGTTCTATTCAGCCAAACCTAAACCTAAATGATAACACATTTTCCCTCTACACAGCTGGGCTGTTCTGAAAACCTGACAGAAGTGACTACAGCAGCCAGTGTAGCCTGGTCAAGTCGTGGCCATAGAAACTCAGGTGGCATCCAAGAGTCTAACTGAGGAGGACTCAGTCCAAGACTGCCTCCCAGGGTCATCGTGGACAGACAGCCTTGACAACAGGCCAACTGAGCAATCCCCTGAAGAGCTGGCTGTCTGGTTCTCCCCATCCTGTGAAAGATGACGCCCAGAAATCCTTGGCACAACCAACAAGGTTCTGCCTTCCGACTCTAACAAAGGGCCCTGCCCTTGTAGGAATACATTCTTTGAATAAGGGCCCTCCACAGGCATGCACTGGCTCCCTGGCAACTAGCTCACTCGCAGCAGAGAAGCCCAGTTAGCAACCTGAAGAGCTGGGGCTCCGCTGAGAACAGCACCAGAGAGGTTGAGCTGGAAGACGCAACGCAGAGAAAATCCTGAATATCCTCATGACGCACGGGCACTAATGGAAACAGTTTCATGGAAACAGCTCTCCGGAGGGACTGTTAAGAGGCTGCCCATGAATGAATTTGGTAAGCGACTTCATTAGCACGGGCCCAGGCCAGCTGTGACTGTGAGGCGCTCGGAAACACGTGGCTGTCCCATCCAGTGTCGTCAAGGGGATGGGGGTGAAGGGGTAAGAGAGGTCTGCCTTTGTCCAGGCTGCCACATGGGAAAGACTGCGGTCATGGCCGTCTGACTCAACTTCCACCCCAACCCACAATCGGTGTCAGGAAGGAACAAGAGTATCTGGATATTTGCAACGAAGGTTCAACGTAGAAGGAGGAATACAGCCACCTAGTTCAGCCCCTTCGCTTGTTAAAGGAGGGCCCAGAGAGGCAAGGCGACGTACTGAATGTCACACAGTGATTTGGTGGCTGGCCAAAGCCAGGGAACCAGAGCCCCCGACCTCCGGTTGGGCTATTTCTGCTCTACTGTGGTGTGGTGCCTGCTGACCTGGGTCACTCTGGCAGTGACATAATCGGGACAAGTGGACTGCTGCCTCCCGCCTCCCACCTGTGACTCACAGGTGGCACTGAGCCTCCGACGGGTATCCCTAGCTCACCAGCCAGTTAGCTGTGGAAATGGAAAAGGAGACAGGGTCTTGTCACTTGGCTGCCCAAAGCCCCACTCGAGCTGGGGGCTCCAGGTCCCAGACAGCACCCACCAGATGAGACACAGTTAGTGCCTGACTAGTAACCGACCGTAAATGTGGACACAGGTGATCACAAAGAAAACCACAGCAGCTACTGCTGGCGTATTTGTTCTGAGTCAGACCCTGAATCTAAGGTCTGAGTACAGTGCCTTGTTTAAATCTCAAAATTGCCCTCTGAGGTCAGTCCAGTGATCGTCCCTACTTTCTGAAAGGTTAAATGCATTGCCCACGATCACCCAGCTTCCGAAGGTGGGGCCAAGATCCAACCCTGCCTCAGAGCTTCCTGCTAACTATCCATTACCGCCTGCTGGGGCCACAAACTCCTGACGAAGAGGTACTGGTCAAGCTATGCTCTCACCTCTTCACAAAGGCCACACTAGCCGCTGTTAAATGGGGGATGGGAGAGAGGGGGGTTCACAGGGAGAAAAGATGCCATTGCCAGGAAGAGGATGGGGTCTCTCCACAGAGTAGGGGGGTCGGAGGGGGCTCCTATAGGAGCTGAGCTCAGTCAGGAGCCAGGGAGCGGAGTGGAGCCGGTCCTGCGTGCTCTGAGCCCAACCTCCCCTCCACCCACCACAGTTTCCTCACACTTGCTTGCTCCTGGGATCAATGGCCCCCACTCACAGGGGAGTGCAGAGGCTGAAGGAGATGCGGGGAAGCAGGGGCCACATTCCTCCATCCCATTCAGGCCACAGGCCCAAGGGAGAGCTTCCCCCACTTGTTAGCACCTGAAACCCAGAGGCATTCTCTGGCTTACTCAGGAATGATTGCAATTTGCATGCACTCCCAGTGCTTGATGGGAACAATTATGGAGCAACAGGGGCTTCCAGAAACCCCTGGACACTAGGGCATGAAATGAGAGATGGGACTACCCCCCTCCCTTGTAAAGAGAACCAGAAAGTCACCATCCTGGGGTGAAGCGGAAACTGCCCTGAGTGAGGTCAGCAGTGGCCCTTCCTTCCACATCCACGTCCACGTGGGGCAGCGCAGCACTGAGGAAGCACAGGCAGGCCTGGCTCCTGCAAGGGAAGTGCTCTGTTTGGAAACCGCCCCCCCCCCAGCACCGCTGCCCAAGGGGACAGGACAAAGGCCCTGCTGCACTGGGCAACCACTGGTGGGAAGCCCTGTTCTTGCTTTAAAATATATACACACATTCACACACATACACTCATACACACTCACATACACACATATACACTCACATACACACATGCATACACACACACACACACACTCGTACACATACACACACATTCATACACACACTCTCACACACACACAATTCTGCCCTTGCCTCTTGATGTTGCTGCCGTAAAGAACCCATCCCCCAGCTAGAAGCGCATGAAGAAAAGTCCCAGATTCCTTTCCAAGCATCGAAGATCAAAACCCGTGAAAGCATGATCCCAACCCTGCTGGTCTCAGGGAGGGAGGGTGTCCGACGTGAACATCAAAGTGGACAGACAGATGCATCTGTTCTCCCTGTTACTCGAGCTCCCGATTTCTGTGTTCACAACAATCCTAGGGATCGGCATTTGGCAGAGTCTGAGACGTTCAACCATAAAAATATCTCATCCTTCCAGGCCCCTTTCAAACCACCCTGTGAGGCTCACTGAAGGGTGGCCAGAGGCAGGTGTAGCTATTTGCCCTGAGGGTGTGGAGGAAACAGACATCTTACTCAGAAGCATTTTCTAGAGAGAATTGCCCCGAGCCCATTTAGTTCCATGATCACTTCATGTCCACGCTCCTCACTTTTTTCATTTTTAATCAAAATCATTTCCATTAGCAGCAGTTGTTTTCTGTTTCAAATCCGTTGGAGCCACTGAACAGTTTTATCCACATCAAACTTTTCTCATTAGAGCTGTGCCGTAGCGTTTTTCATTATCTCTATTAAACTCAACTTTCCTGGATCAATTGTTTGCAGATTGAAGAATTTGTTGAATAGATGGGTCATCGATTTTTACTCAGTCTCAAATGTTACCATGTACAGTTTGAGCCATTACCAGTGGGTATTAAACTGTACACTATACTACATACTAAACAATGTAAAAGATTAAATAAAAGACCCGTGCTGTATGTTTCTCCTTAGAGAACTATGACAAAATTCCGAGTGGTTTTCACAAATGTAACACAGGGCCTGCAGCTGTTCTAGTGGACAGACCACAAAGTTCTTTAATGCACTGTAATGGCCAAAAGAGCCTCAAGGGATTGGGGAGGGGCGGGGGAGACTCAAGGTCACAGTCAAATACTTCCACTCTGTCCTGGGGTTGAAGATGTTTAAAAACAAAAATTAGTCCTGCTGGCGTGGCTCAGTGGTTAAGCCGTCAACCTATGAACCCAGAGGTCACAGTTGGATTCCCAGTCAGGGCGCATGCCTGGGTTTGGGGCTCAATCCCCAGTGTGTGGTGAGGCAGACAATCAGTGATTCTCATCATTGATGTTTCATTTCTCTCCCTCTCCCTTCCGCTCTGAAATCAATAAATATAAATGTGTGTGAGTGTATAAAAATTTTTTTTAATTGGGATGCCAGAGCTGGAAATAGCATCTCCCTCCTCCCAGCCACGGAGGCAAGAACCTGAAGGCCTGACATGGCAAAGGTGCTCTCACCTCCTAGTCTCTCCTTCCCTCCAGGGGCGGAGCCAGCTGCCCAGCTGGCCCTCGCCTGGTCCTGCCTCTGAAGGCACCTGGGGATTGTGAGCCGAGCTGCCAACATTTCCACAGAGATGGCCGCACCAGGGCCACGTGGACAAACAGGCCCCCTTTCAGAGACCCCCAGCTCTTTACACACCACAGTCCCAAGAGAGGCCTCCAGTGCTCTGGACAGACTGGTATGGACCAACCAGGACAACTGGCCACTGTGAGGCAGGACCCTGCATCCGAAGGACTGGGCATATTCCTGGCACCAACATTGACCACTGTCTTGGGTCCACAACCTTGAACAAGTCACTGGACTTCAATCGGAATGCCAAGGCCTCTGTGATCTCCCAGGGAGCCTGCGTTCCCACTGAAAGATACATCATTACAGCAAGTCCTACAAGGCCACAGCCTAAAATGCGGCATCCGGCCTCACCCTGTGCAAACGGCCCATCAGCAGGCGAGTTAACCACCGGGCCATTTTGCTTTTGCTATCTATCATATCTACTGCTGTATATGTCTGCAAACTTTCCCTAATTAAAGCTTACAGAATTCCTTTTTGATGTTACTTTTTAAGAAATTTATGGATTTGAGAGAGAAAAACATTGATTTTTTGTTGTTGTTCCACTCACTCATACATCCATGGGTTGATTCTTGTATGTACCCTGACTAGGGATCGAACTCACAACCTTGTGGCAACTGCTGTAACCCAGCAGTCGCCAACCTTTTGGACCTCATGGACCAGGTCCGAGGACCACTGGTTGGCAACCGCTGCTCTAACCAACTGAGCTACCCAGCCAGTTGATGGACTTGTTAATCAGCTATCACATGCCTGTTTATGTGGCATAGCTGCTTCCTTAAACTCAAAACTATGCACTGGGTTGAACAATAGCATAATGTGAGGGATAAGGGAGGTCTACACTACTTGTCAACTCAAAATAGACCAGCAGTTTCTAATCAAATGCAAACATAAGAAAACATTTTTTTAAAACAGCTGGAGAAATGTGAAAAAAAGGCTGGTAAATAGATATTAGACTATTAATTTTGTCAGTTGTGAAAATGTGACCTTTTAAAGGCCTCTTATCTGTTAGAGATAAATACCAAAGTGTTCATGGGTAAAGTAATATAATATCAAGGATTAAGATAAGAAAAAATTTAAAAAATGAAAAAATAGGGTAAGTGGGGAGATAAAACATGATTGGCAAGATATCAGCAGTTGCTGGGCTGGTGATATACTCACTGATTATTCTCTCTACTTTTGTGTGTCCTTGAAACAAAAAGTGGTAAAGAAATGGTGTTTTTCAGCCTGTGGTTTATGCTATCACTTTTGCTATTTACCTGCCAGTCACAAAACTCTCAAGAAAATGCTAGTTACTAAAAGATTAGGGAATCCAAAGGTATTTGTTGAACAATCATATATTCTAAATAAATAAACAAACAAAATACAAATGAACAAAGTATGTGCAGGATTGCCCATGAAGGGAAGTAAACAGTCAAATGCTAGCCAACGAAAGTTGCCTTTATAAGACTGGCAGGGCCACCATCCCTCAAAGCTATCTTGCCCACATTCAATCTTTAAACATGACCCATCCAAATTGGGGAGGAGACCAACATTGTCCCCCCCCAACATCCTGCTTGTGGCCAAACCTCTCCGGCTATCCACAACTTCTCATCTCTTCTGCTAAGGTTTATAGCCCTCAGATCTTCCTCTGTCTCTAGTAGAGACAAGAAAAAAATACACCCACTTACAATGACAAAGCACATTATCACCACAGAGCGCTATTTTCTTTTCTTTTAAAAAAATCTTTGTTGAAAGTATTATATACTAGGGGCCTGGTGCACAAAAATTTGTGCACTCAGGAGGTCCCTCAGGCTGGCCTGTGCCCTCTCGCAGTCTGGGACCCCTCAGGGGATGTCCACCTGCTGGCATGCCTGGCCAGCCTGAGTGAGGGGCTGATGGCTGTTTGCAGGCTGGCCAAGCCCACCAGTGTGGACCCTCACCCCATTGGGGTGTGGCCAGCCTGGGTGAGGGGCTGATGGCTGTTTGCAGGCTTCCCACAGTCCCTTCAGGGTTCGAGACCCTACTGGGGTGCCTGGGTAGCCTGGGTGCGGGGCTGAGGGCCATTTTCAGGCTGCCCACAGTCCCTTCAGGGTTCGAGTCCCTACTGGAGTGCCTGGGCAGCCTGGGTGCGAGGCTGAGGGCCGTTTTCAGGCTTTCAGGCTGCCCACAGCTCCCATTGACCCAACGTCCCAGCAAGGCTGGCTGGAAGCAGGTTTCTGGGGTTTATTTATCTTCTATAATTGACACACTGTTGCTTTAAGCTGAGGCCTAGGCAGGTAACGAAGCCTTCTGTTTGCTTCAGCTCCGTGGCTTCTATAATTGCAACTATGTTGCTGTGAGCAGAGAGAGGCCCAGCCGGCCTAGGCAGACAGTTTACTCCTGGTGCAATGGAAGCCTCCTGTTTACTATTAGCTCCGTGACTGCCGGTCTCCATCTTGGCTGCGTTCATTTGCATACAGCCGCTGATTGGCTGGCGGGCATGGCTTAGGCATCCTGGATAAATGGTCCACTTCAATATTACTCTTTTGTTGGATTAGATGTCCCCCTTTCCATTGACCCCTTCTATAGCCCACTCCTGCCTGCCCCCTCTCCCCCCACTACCCCCCCCAAGGCCTTCACCACCCTATGGTCTGTGTCTTTGGGTTATGCGTACACGCATACAAGGCCTTTGATTGATCACATCCCACCCACTCTCCCCTGCCTTCCCTCTCCACCCCTCACCACAGAACACTTTCAAAGGAGGGCAGAGGCCAAACTGCAGGCAGCTGGGTGAGCCCTGCCCCTCCCTGCACTGAACTTCTATTGCAGGAGGGAGGGAGGGAGGGAGGATGAGGGGAACTAGGGCAGGGGGCACATTAAATCCCTACTGAGCACCATGTATTCACCTATGAAATCTAGCCGAGAGCCCTGCTGGCAAGCACTGCTGTGCCCCTTTAACACCCAAAGAAACTGAGGTTAAGAAACTAGCACAAGTCCCAAGGCTACAAGGAGAGGAGACCGAGACTCAAAGCCCGACCCCATGACTCCTGGAGAGGAAAAGCACCACACAGGACCCCGTCTTATTCCACTTCTCCAAGTGACACGTCCCAGAGTGAGTCTCCAGATCCCGGTGAGAACCACAGAACCACTGGGCGCCCCACAGCGCCATCGGCACAGCACGCCCACTCTGCCCGGACCTCTGGCCACGATGATCTCCCCGAGAAGCATCCAGAGGCTTGACAAGCCCTGCCCAACCTCTCCGCACCCCCAGCTCTAGGCCGCGGTGCAAATGGGCTCTAAGGAGACTGCGACGGCTTTTCCAGCCTCAGCTCTTGCCTGGACTGTTTTAAACGCTTTCTAACTGGCCTGTCGGCGACCAATCCCACAGGGCCAACTTCAGCTCCCCCGGCACCCACTCAGTTCCACACCACTGCGTCCGGGACACCTGGTGGTAACCTTTCTAAGTGCGTCTCTGATGATGTCACTCCCGTGCCTACCACTTCCCCACCGCCCAGCAAACCTACATCACAGCCCGGCTTCACACGTACTAGCACCAGCCACCCCGTGAGACCCAACCGCTCACCACTCCTCCCTCTTGTTAGTGCCATTCCCTCTACCAGCAGCACACGCCCTTCTTCCTCCTCTCCACATAGCGAACTCCTCCTCATCCTTGCAGACCCGTCTCAAATACCCCATCTTTGGTGAATTCTTTTTCTACGGCAGCACGCTGCACTCATTTGCTGAACAGTCATATCTTCTTTCTTATGGCACTTCAGTGGCCAAAAAAAAAAAAGTTCTGGTCATCCCTCAGCCTCTTCTTTGGTGCGAACAGTCCTGTTCCGGAACTTACAGGTTTCCCCTTCTCTGAACTTCCATCGATCGATCCATTTCCCAGCACTTGACAGAGACCATGTCACACTGCCCAGCTGTGGTGGAGCGCATGCGAGTTTGCAGAGCAAAAGCTTCTTGAGGACAGGAACTGTGGTTTGTCCTTGACCACCCACCACGCCCAACAGTGATGAGCACATGTCCTGGCCCCAAGCCACTCTCCCGGGGGACTGTTATCCTCTCCATCCCCGGCTCTATGGACCATTTTGCTAGGGAATTCCATGCAGAGCAGTAAGAACCTAACCTAAGGTTATGAGGACAACCAGCGTCAGAGGGAGACGGCATTCCCCATGTCCCAGGGAGGCCAGCTCTCTGGACTCAGAGAAAGGGGGCAGCCGGACCATCCATCCGTCTTCGCCACCTGCCCGCTAGCGGGACACACCACGTGCCAAACTTTCAAGGGCTAACCCCGGGCTCTGCTGGTCTCCATTTGGAAACTGCTTTCGAACATGATTTTTAAAATGGGTTCAACGTTATTGACGTTCCTCATGCCCCTGCGACAAGAAAAAACGCGGGAGAAATGATGGGAGTGCCCATCCATGGCCCCACAAATGAGGCGTGGGATCAGGAAGGAGAAGGAACAACTCAACCCCAGGGCCACCAACACGTGCTAGATGGCAAGAGACTCCTGGTCAGTCCCCGGCCCAGGGCCCTCTAAGTTGGTGCTACAGCAAAAGGCCCAGCAAAATGCAGGGAGTTTCCTTAAAGCAGCATCACTCATAGCGATCCTAGGAGTCTTGTAAGAGCAGGGACCGCGCTACCAAAACTGTAATTCCCAAAACCTCACCTGGTGGCCTGTACACTGCAGATGTCAAAGAAATATGTGTTTAATTAAGAGACAGCTAGAGTGCAAACGATACGCCGCAAACAGCTCCCCGTGGTCCATCATTTTAATGCACTTCGGTAATTTTTTCTTCTGTGGCTCACAGACTCAGATAAATCTCTCTCCGGGCGCATTTATCCTTGGAAATGCCCATTCATAGTGTGAAAACTCACCGGAATGATGCCTTAATTGTATACACTAGATGGTGCAGTGTGAGTGCCATTCTTTCCAGATTGGAGTAATTCCCCTTTCTGTTCTCTCTACCCCCACCCCCCCCCCCCCCCCCCCCCCCCCCCCCCCCCCCCCCCCCCCCCCCCCCCAAGCTGAATGATACATAACCCAGATCCCAGTGGGTCCTTGGGAAATTCGTTCCTGGGTAAAATTTCACCCTCTCTGAGTTCACGGGACCAAGAACTTATTTCAGTGGTTTGCCATGTTATAAGAGCGTATGTGGAAAAACACTGACAGCTGCCCAACATGTGAACATGTTGATGACACGTCTCTTGAATTATTTTACTATTCACTCAGTCTCCTCGACAAGATAGCAAACTCCACGAAGACAGTGACCACGTCTTGTATGCCTGTGAGCCTCCACCGCCATGGTGGTGCGGAATCTGCACTTGGAAACATGTTATTCCAAGCCCTTCGCCAGCCAGGACCTGGCTGCCCCTCCCTAGCTTCCGGCCTTGCCTGGGTCATTCATCACCTGGCACACTTAAGCACAGCCAAAGGAGCGACTCATTCGCTGAGATGTCAACCCCCTCCTCCGACCCATCTTTGGCCCCTAGGTCAACCTGACGTAATTTTAACTGCCACCTGCAAGAAGATCTCCGAAGAATTTCAAGGTCAGGGGGACGCAGATGAAAATGAAGGCTCAATATAAGAGTTGGCACAGCACACCTCGCTGCCTGGCACAGCATACGAAAAAGCTGAGGGATCCATTGCAATGCAAGTGCAAAGACGTCAACAAGGCCGAAGCCAGCAGGCCCTGGCCTAAGAGTGACAGAGCCCAAGAGCGCACACACCAGGCCCCTCCGTCCACTGGAGCCGGTGCCACTTCAAGCTACTAAGGGGTCTCTGAAAAAGACAGCAATGGCCGTGGGCCGGGGCCGGGGCAGCAGCTGGGCTCCCAGCCTAGAGAGGCCAAGTTGGCGCTAGCTGGCCTGGCAAGGGCTCTTCATGTGCCAGGGCTTTAGGCAAATCCCCTCCTTCTCCACCTGGCATTGCCAAGCAAAGTAGGTCTGAGGACTGGGGCCTCTCCCAGCTCTAAGGGATCAGGAATAAACTGCAGCCGATGGAAGGAACTAAGAAAGGGAAAGGAGATTCTCGGCCTCACAAGCCTGTGTATAACTCTCCCAACTCCAAGCATTCCTCCTTTCCGCAAGCCTTCGTTTCCCTTTTACCACACACCATGCCTGTGAAGATTTGCAAAGGATAAGAGGCAATTTCTGCCCTCAGGAGCTCAGGCTCCACAGGTGGGTTCCTTTGCCCCAGGCAGCCCTGGGCCTAGAGGTTAGAACACAGACTCGGGGCTGCCTGGGTCGAATCCTGGGCAGGCCGCTCAGTAGCAGGGTGACCCAAGCACCTTATTTTATTTCTCTGTGCTTCGGTTTCCTCATCTGCAAAATGAAGAGAATAACAGACGCTACCTCCTGGGTTTGCGTAGAGAAGTAAGTTAACAAGGTCAAGTGCTAAAACAGGCATACGGTACGCAGAACAAAAGTGTCAGCTGTTACATGAGCAAGCATGATGCAGCGTTAGCTCGTGGCTATTGAGCCACAGGACATGGGTGACTTTTAAGGAGAGCTGATGAACACCCTAAAATCATGACTGTAATTTACGCACCCGTGTGCACACACGTGTGTTTTCAGAGATGATTCCATGACTTTCGTCAAATTCTCCAAGAAGCAAAGCTGAAGACAAGCTTAGCGAGGGAAGGGCAATGCCGAGCCTGTAGATGTTACGCTCACCTGCGTCTTCATTTTAATCAGGCTAAGGGTCGAAGCCAAGTAGCCGTCCAACAGAACTTTCTGCAATAATGGGAACATTCTCTATGTGCGCTGTCCCAAAATAGTAGCTGTCAGCCACGTGTGGCTACTGAGCATTTAAAATGTGGCTGGTGACACTGAGGAACTGAACTTTTCGTTTTACTTAGTTGTACTAATTTATATTTAAGCAGCAGTCACATGTGGCTGACAGCTACAGTTCTGGATATCACAGAATTAGTCAGCCTGGGAGGAAAACATCATGAAAAGAACAGAATATTCAGTGATGCAGAACGTTCCGTGATGTACTCAGAAGTGAGTGCAACAGCAAGATGCACCCGGCAGATCTGAGTGCTGTGGGGGCGGATGGGAGGGCGCACTCCGGGGTGCATCGCGGAGGAGTGCAGGTGCCAAAGGATAAGAGGGGCTGGCCAGACTGCTTGACACTAGAGACAGAAGGAGTGCTGTAGTAGTCAGGGTTCTTCAGAGAAACAGAACCAGCGGGATGCACATATACACAGAGATTTCGCTTAAGAAATCAGCTCATGGGATTACTGAGGTTGGCAAGTCCAACATCTGAACAGGAGTGGTCAGCAGGCTAGAGACCCAGAGGAGAGTCGATGCTACAGTTCAAGTCCAAAGGCTGTGGTAGCACAGAATTCCCTCTTACTCAGGGCAAGGCAGTCTTTTGATCGATTCAGGCCTTCAAATGACTGGATCAGGCCCACCCTATGGAGGGCAATCTGCTGGACTCAAAACCACCAATTTAAATGTGAAGCTCATCCAATAAACATCCTCAAAGACACATTCAGAACAATGTTTGACTACATATGTGTGGCCCAACCAAGTTGACCAATAAAATTAGTCACATGCACTAAAGTTTTTGAGCAAGACTATCAGCAGAATGACTTGGGCAAGATTCGGCTGGGAGGCATGAGGGATAGGGAGGGGCACTAGAAAACAGGAATACCAATTGAAAGGCTATTTCAATAGTCCAGGCAAGACATGAGGGCTTGCACCAAAGAAGTAGCAATGGGAAATGAGTCATTTACTTAGCATTTATTAAAAGAAAGTAGGAATGGATTGTGACAAAACGCACACACACACACACACACCTTTATGGGAAGCTAGTATTTCCTCATAGTTCTCCAGCACAATATAAGGGAAAGGAAGTTTCCACACCCCATAAAAAAGGAGGAGGTAAAATGTAGCAGGCAGATATGGGGTTACTGTGTTTCTCTACTCCAAAAAGTCCTCCTATGCCTGCTCTGTGGTACACAAATGCCCACCTCTCTTTCCAACCCAGAGCCTTTCGAGAAGACAGAGAGGCCACACTACAGATGTGGCAGAGTTGTTTATTGACTCCCCATATCCATTCTCCCCTTCAGCCTTAGAAACACTTCTGCTAGCTAAAAAAAAAACACAAAAAACAAAACATCCCTAACCAGTTTGGCTCAGTGGATAGAACGTCGGTCTGCAGACTGAAGGGTCCCAGGTTCGATTCCAGTCAAGGGCATGTACCTTGGTTGCAGGCACAATCCTCAGTAGGAGGTGTGAAGGAGGCAGCTGATCAATGTTTCTCTCTCATCAATGTTTCTGGCTCTCTGTCCTCTCTCTTCCTCTCTGTAAAATATCAATAAAATATATTTAAAAAATAAAAACAAGCTGCACTGGCTGGTGTTGCTAGGTAGTTAGAACATCGCCCATGCACTGAAGGATTGTGGGTTCAATTCTCCGTCAAGGGCACATACCTGGATTGCAGGTTCAGGGCACATTCAGGGAGGCAACCGATCGATGAGTCTCTCTCACATTGTTGTTCCCTCTCTCCGCCCCCCCCCCTTCCTTCCTCCCACTCTCTAAAAGTCAATAGAAAAAATATCTTTGGGTGAGGATGAAAACAAATACTAAGAGACATTTTAAGCCAAGCCTCCCTTGCAGTTATCCATGACTATGTGACTAGATTCTGGCAATGAAACAAGCAGGGACTTCCAAAGGCTCTTTAACATAGAAGAAGCATATGCCCCGCCCCGCCCCTCCCTTCCGCTTTTCCTGAAATACAGATGTGATGGCAAGAGCTTCTGGAGCTATCTCGGACCATGAGGTGACTTTGAGGAGGGGACTTACAATTAGGATGAAGAAGTAATAAGCCACGGGGTCTTGGATGACCATAGAGTCACAACACCAGCCTAGACTGTCTAATTCAGGACTTTTTTTAGGTGAGAGAAGGTATCTTTGTGTTTAGACCACTGTTTTTGAGTCCTCTGCAACCAAATGCAATTCCTAGTGGGTACAAGATGAAACCACTCTTTTGTGCACAAGGCAATGTGAATTTCAGGCTGAAAAACTTCATCTGTATAGTTTCTTATGGTCTTGGGAGTTGGGACGGGGAACATTATATATAAACTAGCAGAGTGCCTATACCTCACTAGCGGCCCGGTACAGGGAATCGTGCATATGGAAAGGAAATTAATTAGAAGGAATATGTTAGTATCGCTCTTCACCCTTTCTCTATAATAGAAGTGCCAATAGTTGGTCTTCAGACACAGTCTGTCGATGATGCACTTTCTTTCTGCTTCAGAATGTCAACAAAAACAACAAAATTCACGATTGGCAATGACAGATCGAAACACACGTGTGCACTTGGCCCCTTGAGAGCTGTATATGTACTGCACATGCGTGAGTCGACATTTATATTTAAGTTACCAGTGTGCGTCACACATAGCAGCCAGCTGGCCAGCCAGCTGGTCAGTCGGACGGTCAGTCACTTAGCCTTTTATATATATAGGTGATTCCCTTCCAACAGCTGCTCGCTAAAGAGCCCACTACAGATGCCCTCGCCCAGGTGGAGTGCCCAGATCAGTGTGGAAACAGACCTCCTGGTACTCTGGTATAAAGAGAATCTTCACTCAGATGGCCTGAGCCTGAGATTAAGAGACTTAAATTCAAAGAACTGGACAATCTTAGAAGAGCCCAGGTTACGATTGTTAGAATCAGCAAAGGCCCACACCTTCTCTGCAGGATGGTGCTTTGCCAAGGGGATAGGGAATGCACCTGAGGGTGGATATAAATTCATGAACAAACGGTATCTTTTCCTTACTTCACTTAAACCTTTTCTTCAAATGGAGGCTTCCTAAACAAAGCCCACAGGTGCCCACACTGAAACAAAGAAATTCTCTTTCCTCTAGGAGAATGCATGTTCTCTGGTGCCTACGAGAGTTTCAAATGGAAAAAATGTATAAACAAAGCAGCCCAGGATCACATGAACTAAGAAAGGCACTCAAGATTGGGATTAGAGGAGAAAGCTGGAAGGAGGCAGACGCCAGGCAATGTCTGCACAAATGAGTGGAAAAACAGCTGAGGAACCCACATTCCGGAAGATTCCAGAGAAGAGGCCCAGTTGATGTGTCCTCCCATGGAACCCTCCAGAATTCTGTCCAGAGCTGGCCTGCTGCCAGCAATCAAGCTTGTGAGGGTTACGGAGGAATAGACTCAGCCGCTGAGCTTAGAAACCCCATTTCTTCCTAGGAAAGCCAGGCTTAGGAGAACTTAGAACAGGTGTGTGAGCATACTGAGTACTTTTCGGTTGTACTGAACACCCCCACGGATGCCCTCACTTGTACCTGCCCAAGGCTACGGCTGAAGAATGGTAGTTCAGGGACCAGAACCCTCCACAGCTCCACAGGCTATGAATTCAGAATCCCTGAGAAGGGGCAGCTGACTCCAAAACTACCTTCTCCACCTGGCTGATGACTCAACACCACAACTTCCATCCTTTGTAGCACATAAAAATACAGGACTCCCAGTTAAATCTGACTTTCGGGTAAATAAGAAATTTGTTTTACTTAAGTATGTCCCAACTACAGCATGAAACAGAGTTACACTTTAAAACATGATCTGAAATTCAAGTTCAACTGGTGGCTGGCACTCTGCCTGCGGACCCCACCTTTGGCTTAAACTCCACCAGAACATTCTACTGCACAGAAATGAAAACTCTGTCTCTGGCCTGGATTTCTAGGTATTGCCCTCTTGGTGCCATGGGTGTGGTTCCTTCGCACACCTGTCAAGAGCTGGACATGAGCCCTAGCCAGTTCGGCTCAGTGGACAGAGTGTCGGCCTGCAGACTGATGGGTCCCAGGTTTGATTCTGGTCAAGGGCACATGCCCAGGTTGCAGGCTTGATCTCCAGTAGGGGGCATGCAGGAGGCAGCCAATCAATGCTTCTCTTTCATCATTGATGTTTCTATCTCTTTCTCCTCCCTTCCTCTCTGAAATCAATAAAGAATATACATTTTTTTAAAAAAGAAAGAGCCGGACATGAGCATCAGGATGGAAACAGCAGGTGGCAAACCATGGGAATGTTTGTTTTTTGGGTTTTTGTTGTTTTGTTTTTTAGCAGAACCAAAGTTTATTGAGGGCATCCATGCAAATTAAAGTCTATTAGTCCATGCGTAGAGTCCCACATGGCCATAAGCCACGTGGGCGCAAGGATGTGCTCTCCCATCAGGAACCCATTGCATGCCGGGGAGAAGACCCAAGGGCCAT
>PVJC01001320.1:35254-96372 GCA_004026665.1 Murina feae
AGGAAAGGGGGGGGGAGGGGGGGGATCCCCAAGGTTAGGAAAGGGAACGGAAAATAAACCAAAAGTGCTCCAGAGAAATCTTACCATTGGGCCGGGCCCAGACCTTGCCACCTGACAACATAAAAAGCCTACCCATGTTGACAAAGCTGGTAGCCATACACCCCCTACTCTGATTTTCTTATCCGAAAAGTCAGTCACCCGCCCCTCCTTTCCAGGGAGTGCCCGTGGTTTACAACGTGGGGAGGAAGGAAGGGGTGATCTATGTCAACGCAATAATTTTAGTGAAGGCAGATGGCAGAGAGGGGAGGAAGAAAGAAACAACCTCATCTAGCTCAGCCTCTAACTACTAAGCTGCGGTGACAAACCCCATCTGTTAGCTTCGGGCAGCATGTCGCCTACCAAGCGGCACTTCCCGGGAATCAGCGGGGCCTCCATGAAAAGCAAAGGAGACAGGGAGAGGGGAACTGGCCCTGTAGCATGCCTTACTACTGCCTGGGTGAGACCCCACATGTGAGCAATGCCCCATTCCTGGCCTTCTGCAACCTGCCAATCATGTAAGGGTCCAATGCAAGTGGCCCACAGAACCACCAGGAGAAGAACCTCAAGATCAACAAGGCTCCCACTCCCGCTCCAGCAGAGGACTCAGAGGCAGAGCCAGCCAAGCAGGAGCTGAGTGACTCCAAAGGGGGGGGAGGAGCGGGTGTCCTTCCGACTGAAGCCTCAAGACCTACTCTAGAGCAGGAACCTGGGTCAGAAGCTGCCCTCTCCACGCAGACTCAAGATTCTAGGCTTCCACACTGCAGCGGCTCCTTCCCCCGATCTCCAACCGTGACTGCAGGCAGGATACATGCGGCCCTGCAGGCGAGGCCAAGTTCACGGCCGTCTCCCTTCTTGCTGTAAATCACTCGGAACTCTGCTCTGGGACAGGTGCCCCGTCACTCCGCCGTTTGCCCTTGCCGTGGGCAGCCGGGATGACGCAGTTCCCAGGAACTGGCCTGTGGCCACCCAGTGGGAATACGAGCGGGGCCCCCAGGATGGACGTCACGGACCCAACCTCCTGACCCAAGTCCCGCAGCGAGAGCTGCCCCCCAGGCAGGAAAGCGGCTCAGCAGAAGTCAAAGTGACCGGGAAGAAGGGAGGCAGGACGGAGTTGCGTTGGTCTCAGAACAAGACAGGGCCATGAGGGGGAGAAGTTTGAAAGGGCCCCCAATTACTCAGAACAAGAGCCTCCCAGCTCCCTCAGGGCAGGAAAGGCAGGGAACTAACTGCACAGATGAGCTCAAAACCTTCCTTTAGCCCACCCAGTCAACTGTTCCTCCCGCCCGTTCCCTACGATGTGTCAGAGCGTAGGTCAGGCTCTGCAACGGTCACTAAGTGCCTCCCTACATGCCAAGTCGAGCACCAGGCAGCACAGAGATTAAGCAACCTGCTGAGGTCCCACAGCTATTAAGTGGTGGTGCATCAGAATTCAAAGACAGGCAGTCTGGCTCCAGAGGCTAAGTTTTGCTGATTGCCCCACAACTCAGTCATTCTACAAGTTTCTACGTTTCCCCACTCCCTCACTTCCCCAAAGGGAAGTCAGGGTGGGACATGAACGAGCATGACCCGTAATCGCCCAACAGGCAACTTTCAGCACCGAGTAACCTCTGCTGCTCCCCAGATATGCTACGTACTTCTCACAGCTCCAACCAGTTAAAAATAACAAGAGCTGCCCCAATGCCCATTTACAGACGAGTGAACAAAATGTGGCCCACATGTACAGTGGAATATTATTCAGCCTGAAAAAGGAATGAAAACCTAACCTGGGCTACGATACGGGTGAACCCTGAGGACATGCTGCTAAGTGAAATGAGCCAGTCATGAAATGACAAATCGTGCAGGATCCCACTTCCATGGGCTCATAGAGACGGAAAGCAGAATGGTGGCTGCCAAGGGCTGAGGGGAAGGAGAAATGGTAAGTTATGATGTCATGAGTACCGAGTTTCAGCTTGGGAAAATGAGAAAGTTCTGGAGACAGATGGCGGTGAGGGTTACACAGCAATATGGATGTCCTTCACGCGACTGCACTGTACACTGGAAAAAGGTGACTCTTACATGTAGTCTACCACAATCTTTTGTAAAGGAAAACAATGACAAGGGCTGGGACTGGAAGGGATATAACATGCAAGCCCAGGGCCACTGTTCGACCAGACAGAACCCAGGGAGCAAAATAAGCAAGAAACACTCCACTGTTCAGGTTTCCCGAGTCCCACGGGCTCCACCCCCTCGTCACAATGTCCCCGGCCACACACTGAAGGCCAGATGGGCTGGCAGATATAGCAAAGCCACCTTAAAAACAAGCTCCGGCTCAAGGAAATAACCCTCAAATAAATCAAATCCAGTTCCCTGCCCCCAGCTCAGCCCAGAAAAGAAAAAGCAGACATCTTCTCCATCCTCCCGGCAGGATTTAGACTGGGTTTTCTCAAAATCACAGGGTTGGATCTGACTCACTAGTAAGAAAACAAGTTGATACCAGGCATAACAGAGTCAATGCGCATTTTGATGGACAGACAGAATTTCTATAGGCCGGACAGTTACAAATCTTTGTAAACTCTTTACAGAAAGCCAAGCGGTAGTAGTTCCTCCCTTTGTTAAGAACCCACTGTCCGCTGAGCCTCTGGATAGCTGGACACGGTCATCCCAGACATATAAGAAAACCACCCCTGCAATAGAATCTTTATTTTAAAACAAAAAAACAAGAGCTATATACATCAACTGTTAATAGAAGGTATGGGGGCTTATTCTTTTTGTTTCTTTTTGATATTTCCTACAATGAAATATCATTAAAATGAAGCTAAACCTAAGCTCACGCAGGGATTCCATGGCCAATCACCCTCTCAGTACGTCCTAAGGACGACCTCACGAGGCCCAGGCTGGTCCGGACCACAGAGTCCCCTGGACGAGGACGCGGAGGCTCTGCGAACGCAATGCCGTGCGACCCGCACTTGAAGGAGATGCTCTGAAGGCCTCTGAGAGACCACCCCTGCTCCCCACAGTCCGAGGGGCCTGTACATATAGAAAGGAAGAGGCGGAGCAAGACCAGAGGAAGAAAACAGGAAGCCCCACTTGGCAGCCCCTGGCGGTGGGCCCCACCCCTTCACCATCAGGAAGGTCCCACTGGTGCACAGACAGACGGCACCTGGCCCAAGCCCAGACAGCTCCCGTCCACGGCGATGAGATGTGACATCCGCACCCAGCCTCGGCCTCTGAGCATCCTTCCGGTTCCTCGGCTACAGACCAACAAGGTCCCTTGGGGCCGAGGGGTAGGGGTCACTCTGAGACCTCTCCGCCCTTCTTCCTGCCCCACCTGCAAAGAGTCAGGACTTGAAGGGGAGGGTGTGCAGGCACCAGGCTGGGCAGGAGGCCCTCAGCATTCATCTTGAGCTCTGCCAGTTGACAGTGCATCAAGCACAGGCCCCCGGGGGCTGGCTATTACGTGATCAGACCTGATGACTCAGCCAGCGCCTTGTCCACAGGACTCTGACTGTCATGGTCACTTATGCTCACCAACCAAGAAAAGGGAAGGAGCAACAGGAAGGGACCAGTGTCGGGGTTCTTCTCCTTCCCTTCCACGTGCCTGGCCTTCGGGGGCATAGGCCACCCCGCATCTCAGCAGTAGCCATCCATGGGAGACACACTCGGAAAGCAGAACCAACCTCCCTGAGGCCCCAGCAATCACCTGACCGCAGCTCCCCTCTGCTGCTCCTTTTCTGGTCTTGGTGCCTCAGCTGCCTGTTTGGGCTCAGGACAAAGAACCGGTATTTCAAGAGAGGCAAATGGCTAATTGCTCCCACACCGGGAGGAGACAGAGAGGGACGGAGTATTCGCATGCTGCCCGACAGGCAGTCACTAGGAGAGGGCAGAGCAGGAGCCTGATGTTCTGGACACATCCTCTCTGCCTAACTGGTCCCGCTGCCTGGGAAATAGTGGACCTGGGCGCCAACTCTGGGGGCAAAGCGGTGCCCATTCACAGGGCCATCCAAGTGTCAGCACCCACCCTCTATGAAGAGTACCGAGAGCTGGATGAAGGCAGACTGGGGGAAGAGGGGGGGGGATAAGAGACTGACTCCAAATGCAGCTGATGGCTAAGTCATGGCTGTTCCCCATCACACAGGACTCCTGCTTCTAACTTTCAGGGGAGACACCGAAGCCAGAAGGCGCACCCACCGCCAGCTGGGACAAGCAGTGGCTGGGAGAGGGCGTGCGGGGCTGTCTTACCTGCCTCGCCACCCTCCGCGCCTCCCAGTACGGCTTGGAGTCTTCCACGGCTTTGCCGATCTTCTTCAACAGCTCGTCCAGTTTCACCGTCGCTTCAACCAGAACAGAGCGGAACTTCTGCCGGGCATCCTGCAGCCAGGGGATACGGAGGGAGCACAGTTCAGGCTTAAGAAAGAATCTGGAAAAATCTGCCTGACCTCACCGCAAACACCAAGGATGGACCTCCCACGCCTGCAAGCACCCGATACCTCCACAGGACAGTGTCTGCAGCAGCAGCATCCAAGGAACTCTTCCTGTGCTGCTGGCATCGGCACTGTCCCGGGCGGCAGCCACTAGCCCCATGTGAACACTGAGCACTTGAAATTGGCTGGTGAGCTCTGGCTGGGTAGCTCAGTTGGTCAGAGTGTCATCCGGATACACCAAGCTTGTGGGTTCGATCCCCGTCAGGGCACATACAATAATCAGCCAATGAATGCATAAATAAGTAGAACAACAAATCGATGTCTCTCTCTCTCTCTCTAAGTAATCAAAAAATAAATTTAAGAAATTTAAGAAGAAAAAACGTTTATATTTTAAAAAATTAATTGGCTGGTGAGACTGAGGAAATACATCTTATTTCATCTTAAATATATATATATATATTTTTTTTTTTTTAGAGAGAGAGAGAGGAAAGGAGAGGGAGAGAAGAGAGAGAAACATCAATGTGGGAAACATTGATCAGCTGAACCCATAACCTGGGCATGTGCCCTGCGCAGGAATCTAACCGTGACCTCCTGGTGCGCAAGACAATGCCCAACCAACTGAGTGAGCCACACCGGCCAGGGCTATATTTAAATTTTAAAAATAAATGTGGCTAATGACTACTATATTAGACAGCACAGGCTAGATTAAAAGGCTCTGCTAGATCCTCAGGGGAAGATGTCCAGTCGGCTGCCCCAGCAGCTTAGCCCATAATGATGGCACTATCTCCTACCCTACCATGGAGTCCTCAATCACATGACATGGTCAAGAAGAAACAGAGCAAATTGCCCACATGCCAGACCCTGTGCTGGGCCTTGGGCTTGGCCCCTGCCTCCAGGGCACTTCCAATCTGGTGGGTAAGCCGGGCACTTACAGCCCAGTCCAGAAGTCGGTGCCAGGATGGGGGGGTGCAGGTGCCATGGAACCCAGCAGTGGAGACCCTCACTAGGCCAGGTAAGACAGAACCCTCCGGGAGGGGGAATGTCTGCACAGGCGCCTAAAGCATGAACGGGCACTGGGGAGGGGAGGGGACAGACGGAGTCTCAAGCAGGCAGCAGAGCCCTCAGCCAGAGGGGAGAGGAAGAACAAGGTGTTTTCAAGACAGGGAAGGAAGCCGAAAGTCCGGAATGTGGAGAATGGCAAGAGCTAGGGTGGCCACCCATCCTGCAGGCAGCTGCTATCCGGGAGGTGAAGGCCTGGGGCGGGCAGGCGGGGCGGAAACCGGGTGGAGGGGGGCAATGTTGAGAGTATTACAAGGACATCTGTAATACTCTCAACAACGAAGATTTAAAAAATAAAAAGAAAACCTGAGCCTCGATAAGGGTCTGGAAGGAACAGGCAGGTGGGCCAGGCCAGGCTTCACCACAGGGTAAAGGTTGAGAAAGCAGACCTGTGGACATCACAGGAGGGCAAGTTTTTTAAAAAAGAAATCGAGTCCCATGTCTAGGACATACTGGAGGTCAGGTCAATATCTCACAGACCCCACACCCCCTCTCCTCCTTTTCCCTTTGGCATTTGCCTGAGGCAGCCATGCCTTGGGGGGGGGGTGATGGGGGGGAATGTATGTGTGGGGGGATGTATGTGGGCATGTGAAGGTGTGTGTGTGTGAGTGTGTGTATGCATGCACACACATGCCTTTGAGAAAGGGGAAATGGAGACTCAGAGAAGAAGGAACAGCACATGAGCACCAGCCATGGGGCTGCCCCAAGACCAACAGCCTCGTGCTGGTAAAACACAGGAGGTTCCATTGGCAGCAAAGCACCTGCCTTGCAAGTAACTATCGGAAAGCTATTTCTAAACAGGAGAAGGTAGGGGCTTGGTGGGCCAATGGGATGGATGGCTCTTGGGGGTAAAAGGAGACTCGATCACTTCTCACTCCATCCCCCTCTGTCATGTTATGCCAGACACTTCTGCCATCGGCCGTGGTCCCTTCCCCCAGCCCTGTGTCATCACCACGATTGTCTCTACCTCCCCGCTCGCTGGCCAGGCCCACAGTCAGATAACCTGTCAACACCAGGCCCTCATTCCCACCTGGCAACCACTGGCTAGAAGTGGAGTCAAAGACGCCCCTGAGAGACTGCCCTTTCCGTCCCCACCCCCTGTGCCCAAATCACACTGGCCTGCTTCACTCACTCAGGCTCCCTGCCAACTCCTGGAGACTTCTGATTTGCCACGAGCTATTCTGGTCACTAATGAATATAACCCACCAACTCTGTCCTCCTAAGACAGAGGGATGCACAGCACAGATGGACCATTTACTGAGTGGCAGACACTATCGTCAAGGCTCAATTTGACCCATCTGTGTGATGGCTAACAACCTTATCAGGTGCTGGTGCTGTCATTCACATTTCACAAAGAGGGAAACTGAGGCACGGAGCAAATAGCTTACTTGTCTAAAGTCACACAGCTGGGAATGGCAGAGCCACAATTTAAACTCAAGCAGTAAATAAATAAGTACAATCAGGTGAGATAAGTACCAAGACCTCAGTATACACACTGTGCAACAGACCCCCTACTGGGAAGGCCACCCAAAGAAAGTGTCATCTAAGTCAGGCCTTGAGGAAGGGCCTTTCACCAGATAGAGGAGGAGGAGCGTTAGCGACTGAGGAACTCGCCGGAGCAAAGGATGGCAGGTGGGAGGTCTGTGGAGGCAGGAGCAAGGAAGGGCCTGTGTGCCACGTTAAGGCATCTGAACTTGATGCCATGCACAATGGGAGAGGGGGTTTTTACAGCCAGTCTCAACTTACTTTCCATGTACCCTTTGTGAGAAATGACTGAAGAATGCGCATGGTACTTCACTAGATGGCTCTACTGTCAATAGCACTTACATAGCTGCAATAATGTCAGCATCAGATACTGACTACACAATAATCCTGAAGGAAAGGGGATGGGAAAGTGGATGTGTGGTGGGGATGGAGGGTGGAAAGCGTCTAAAATCTCACCTTCCATAGTGGGATGTTGGCAGATAATAAGTAAAACTGAAAACGCAAGAAGTAGCCACACGGAGTCTACTATTTAAAATCACAGAAGTGAATACCTACATAATCAGCAAAAATGTGTTAAACTGATTAAACTGCCGCTAAGGGAGAAAAAATGGAGGTAGGGTGGGAGAACAGAATACTAGTGAGGTGCCCAGCCAGTGTGGTTCAGTGGTTGAGCACTGACCTATGAACCAGGAGGTCACAGTTCGACTCCCAATCAGGGCACATGCCAGTTGCAGGCTCAATCCCCAACAGGGGGCATGCAGGAGGCAGCCGATGAATGATTCTCTCTCATCACTGATGGTTCTCTCCACCCCTCCCTCTCTCTGAAATCAATAAAAACATATTTAAAAAAAGAAAAGAATACTAGTGGGGTTTTTGTTCGTTTGCCTTTTTTTATTGTGGCAAACCACCACATGGATTTGTAAGCAGATCTGGGTTTTTACCAAAGAGTGAACCAGACTCCTCAGGGGATTCTGGTGGGCGATTGAGGGACCACCAGCCTGGTTAAGCGTGTTACCAACAAAGGGATTGAACCCAAGAGACTTGATGTGAGATCAGCATCTCCCTCCGTAAACAGGCTGTGTTGCCAGGGACGATGATGTATGACTGGCTGACATCCAACCACAGACAAGCCTATTCATCCGAGATGTGTCAAAAGCTAAACACAAAGCCGGCCTTCTCCCGGACGAGCACGAGCAAGCAGACCCAGTTCTTCCTCGGCTCCACAGAGGGTCAGAGCGACTCCTGGGACAATTCTCCACAAATACTGGGTTTGGGGACCCACAAACCAAAACCTTTCCTTCCTGTCTAACCGAACAGCCCTGATTTCCTGGGCCTCAGCCTGGTCCCCGGAGTAGTCTGTGAGCCAGACCTGGCCAGTTGGTTGTGGATACTCCCAGACTCAGTGACAGCTGAGGGAGGACATCAGAACCAATGACCCGTCAGTACCAAGGAGACTTCACTCTGGGACTTTCCGGAAATGGTTAGAAAGAGGAAATTTCTCCCCTGAGAAAGCTTAGTGATTGGAAAGAAAGCCTGCAGCAGATGGCAACCATCTTGGCACCATGAGGAGAGAGCCGGACAGAAGTGGGGGAGTTATGGAGGGGGGAGGGAGAAAAGGAGGAAGGGAGGGAGTGTGTGTCGGGGGAGAGGTCCCAATGACACCTGAGCTTCTGGACCTAATAATGCTTCCCAGCTTAACCACCTTCCCTGGAGCCAAACCTGCACACACACCCCCAACTGTCACCATTGCTTTATGTTAAGCTTAAGCAAATTGGAACTGGATTTCTGTCACTTGCAATCAAGTTATATCATTAAAAAATTATTGAAAAATAGGCCCTAAGGTAGTCATAGTTATATAGATGGCAGGGGAGGGTCAATCTACAGTCTGTACTTAAATACGGATAGCCGATGGAGGGCGCTGCCCCCACCATACAGCGTTTGTCCAAGGAGCAGAGCCCAGGGAATGTGATTCAGCCTAACTCGAATAAAACCTTTCTTTAAATCCATCTGAATGCCAGCTGGCCACACCTGAAAGCCAGCTTGTCTCCATTGAACCCGTGCTTTCTGCCTTATTTCCTAGTTCCGAGAAGAGATGACTGTGGTCCTTTGTCTCCTACAATTGCAGGCAAGTGTGTCTCCCACGATGAGAGTGGACGTTGCTTGCGGGGGTGTCCAGGGAGGCGAGAAAGCCGTTCTCTTCACTAAATGGCCCATGAAGGAAGCAGAAGTCCAAACACAACTCAGGCCTCACCCATCTAGGAAAACAAGCCATTTACTCTCCAGGGCTGTTTACTGCCTGGTTTTTTCAGATAAGCACTTGAAGGAGTTCTAAAAAGGCTCCCTCTGCTTGGACGAGGCCTCAGATCTTCAAATCTGAAACCTGTGTCATCCATTAGGTGACTCAGTCTGAGGGCAATTTATTCAAGCAAAGGACTGCTGAATGTGTCAGTGTGTCACAAACACAGGCCTGTATCAGATAAGAGCTCCAGCTAAACCAAGCCAGCCAGCACCAGCGAGCCTTGGAATCGGGCCTGGTGTCAGAGACCTGTTTCCTGGCCAACCTGCTCACCTAAACCTCCATGATCTCACCTGTGAGCTGAAAATGACAGCCTTTCTTTCCACGTCTCAAAAGTGCCCCCAGAACCCAGGGAGATTAAGACGGGATGTCAGTTTTTAAAAATAACTGACCTACAAATTAAAGATGACACCATGCTTCAAAAGATCCTTAGTAATGCCATTTATAAATACGCTGCGTTCAGAGAGGAGAGCCAGATTTCACAGGTGTTATCTGCACCTCACAGCAACCCGCAAGACTGGCTCAGCCAGAATGACCCTTCCCAGGCCACAGAGGGGAGGACAGGAGCCCTGGGGGCCAGTGCTGCGTGGCCTGAATGTCTGAGTGCACTCAGACAGAAGTGCAGACCTTTTTTAGTCTTTTAGTCCAATGTGCCTTCCACTTCTCCAGTGGTTCTCCAAGTGTGGACCAGGGGACCCTGGGGTAGGGGCTGTCCCTGAGGCCTTTTCTGGGAGTCAATTTTCATAATCAAGTGAGACTTATTTGCCTTTTCCACCTTCATTCTCTCATGAGTGTTCAGTGCAGTTTTCCAGTGACGCCTTGATATGGGACATCGCAAGCGATGGTATGCAGAAGCTGACACAATTCAGCTCTTCTACTGGGCCAGATGTGAGCAGGCTTGAAAAATCAGCAACAATTACATTCTTGTCATGAATTATTTTTATGTGAGGAAATATTTTTTATAAAACATATTAATGGCCCTGACCGGTTTGGCTCGGTGGATAGAGCGTCAGCCTGCGGACTGAAGGGTCCCAGGTTCGATTCCCGTCAAGGGCATGTACCTTGGTTGCGGGCACATCCCCAGTAGGGAGTGTGCAGGAGGCAGCTGATCGATGTTTCTCTCTCATCGATGTTTCTGACTCTCTATCCCTCTCCCTTCCTCTCTGTAAACAATTAATAAAATATATTTTTTGAATGCTTTAAAATATATTAATGTTAACATGTAATTAGTTTATGATTTTTGTGGTTTTTTTAAATATGTTTTTATTGATTTTAGAGAAAGAGGACAGGGGAGGGGAAGAGAGAGAAACTTGGATCAATTGTCCAGGGATGGAACCTACAACCCAGGTTCGTGCCCTGATCGGGATTCAAACCCGAACCGTGACCTTTCGGTATGTGGGACCATCAATGCTCAGCCAACTGAGCCACACCAACCAGGGCGGTTTATAATTTTTTTTAGATTAATAATATTTATTATTGTACTTATTTATTTATTCCATTGATTTGGGGGGGGCGGTTTATGGTTTTTTAAAATAAATTAATACAAGTTTTTGAGATTTCTTACATTTAATTTTTAACATGGCAAATATAGGCATTGCTCACAAAGCGAAAGCTCTCTGAGGTACTCAACAATGATAAGAAGGTAAAAGGGGAGGCAGGAAGGCATTATCTTGCTGCATGACAGCCAAGCCATACCTGCCCCATCCGGCCTGTCCTGCGGACACCCTTCTCATACAGAAGCACCTGCATGTTTTCACTAACAGTGAAGCAGTTACTCCTTCTCAGAAGTTCCTTTAAAGCTGCCACTGGTGCTACCCTGTCTTCATAGTGCCTTCTGCACTTCCTGGCGTTCGCTTCGCTAATCTCCTCTTTCAGAAGGGAGTGGCCAGTCCCGGCTCAGCACCGTCCACCGAGAAGGGAATCTGCTACAGCGTGATAAGCTGAACAATAAATCCACTGGCAGCAGCCAGCACTGCTTTCATAGTCCCACGCTGTGCGTGATGACTAGGGCACTTTCATTCAATAAAACTCTTCAATAAGACTCTTGCTTTAAAAATGCATTTCCCTTTCTTGGTTTTCCACTTACCGTTATAAATTTTCCTTTTCAAACCGAAGAGTGTGAATAAATTTAAAGAGAAATAGGGAATAAATAGTACATACGAAAAACTAGGATAAGGCAAAAATTACGACAGCAGCCAGAGAATGACCAGTTAAGAATCATAAAGCCCATTAGAGGGACATCCTAGAATCCTACACAATAAAAAGGTAATATGCAAATTGACCAAACGATGGAACAACTGGCCACTATGACATGCACTGACCACCAGGGGCAGACGCTCACCACTTGAGATGCCCTCTGGTGGTCAGTGCGCTCCCACAGGGGGAGCACTGCTCAGCCAGAAGCCGGGCTGACCCAGCAGATGGTGGCAGCCTCTCTGCCCTCCGCGGCAGTGTTAAGGACGTCCAACTGCCAGCGCTAAGGATGTCTGATCCGTGTGGGGTCCCAGACGTGAAAGGGCACAGACCGGGCTGAGGGACCCCCGCCGCCCCCCTCCCACCCCCGCAGTCCACGAATGTCATGCACCGAGCCTCTTGTTACAAGATAAAAGACGCCAATGGAAACATTTGGACTTACCAACCAGTTCTGAGATACCTGAAATGTTCTGAAGTTTACTACAAATCATGCTTTCTTCTCATCCTTCCAAACTATTCTTTAGAAGCACTGTGGCGCTCTGACTGGTTTGGCTCAGTGGATAGAGCGTCGGCCTGTGGACTCAAGGGTCCCAGGTTCGATTCCAGTCAAGGTAAGGTGACCAGATTTAAAGCGGTACACCACTGACGGGGGGGTGGGGGGAGTTCTTTATTTTTTTTCTTTTTTTTTATTATTACTTTAAATATTACAAAGAGTAATCCGGACTTATTTAAAATGTCGCGGGACACGGGACAAACTGTTAAAAATCGGGACTGTCCCGCCAAAAGCGGGACGTCTGGTCACCTTAAGTGTTTCTAACTCTCTATCCCTCTCTCTTCCTCTGTGAAAAATCAATAAAATATATATTTTTTTAAAAAGCAGCAGCAGCAGCATCGTGGCAGCTACTAACACACAAAGGACCCACCTTGAACAGAGCTGGGTGAGCAGGGCGTAAGGCTCTCCAGCCTGACAGAACTCCACAGGAGCGGGAACGAATGTTCTCCACCTGAGCTGTCCAACAGAGAGGCCTCCGGCCACACGTGGCTCCATGGATAAACTGGAAATGTGGCTAGTGCAAACACCACGTTTTATTAAATTTTAATTTTTTTATGAAATTTAAATAGCCACATGGGGCTAGTGGTCATCATATTGGACAGCACAGGTCTGGCTCCTGGACCCTGGGTCTTGCTTGGCTGCCCCCCTGAGAGCTCACACAAGGCTCCTGGGGTCCTCCAGCTGCCTCCTCTCCCCGCCTCTGCCAGTTTTCCTCCCACGGCCCAGCTCGGGAGTGGCTTTCCTGGCCCCGTGAGAGGGGAGCCAGGACAGTGCAATTGCACCTTCAGGAATTTTGCAGCAGAGGCAGAATCGGAAAGAACATACCAGGGTACAGCCAAAACCAAGGGAGCCAAACCTGAGAGGCACAGAGCCAGGAGGAAGCAGAGGCGGGGGAGGGGGGGGGAGGACCACCGGCAGCTGAAGCCCCGATCCCTGGGGGCCACCACACTCCCCGATCCCTGCATGAGCCCCATTCCACAGCAGCAATGTCCATGCACCCGGAAGACCCTGGTTAAAACAGCTCCGAAGGATTAGAAACTTCATGGAAAAGAAAAAAAGGGGAAGAAAATGCCAGGCCCTTCAAACTGGGAGACCTCAGGATCATTGCTGGAGACCAGGTGCCTGAGCTCCTTCCCTTCTGACTCCTTTTTTCCCACCTCAAGCCCCAGTCCTGCAGCAGAGGCCGCGTGCGGTGTTCGCCAAAGCGGCCACTTCCTTCGGTGGGGACCGCCCACGCCTCGGGCAGAACCTCGCAGCCACGGTTCTGATACGAGAACTCTCTCAGGGAACAGAACCGAGGAGCCCAGAGGAGGGCGTCACGCGTGATGGAGACACAGGGCAGAGAGTGAGAAGAGAGCAAGTGAGAGAGCAGCAGGAGGCGGCAGAGGAGGGGAGGTTATCTGGGTTCCTGACTCGGACCCAGAAATCAGAGGGTGGTGTAACCTACCGATCAAACCAGGGCACTTTCCAGACTGAGGAGGGGCCCTATTAATGATTATTCAGGGCCCTAGCCGGTTTGGCTCAGTGGGTAGAGCATTGGCCTGTGGACCGAAGGGTTCCAGATTTGATCCCAGGTTCAATTCCGGTCAAGGGCTCATGCCTGGGTTGCAGGCTCAGTCCAATGTGCAGGAGGCAGCCAATCTATGATTCTCTCTCATCACTGATGTTTCTATCTCCCTCTTCTTCTCCCTTCCTCTCTGAAACCAATCTACTCTAATAAAAGAGTAATATGCAAATTAAAACTCAGAGACACCTAAGCCACACCCACCAGTCATGTCCTCAACCAATCAGAGTGGCTGTATGAAAATTAACCCAGCCAAGATGGAGGCCAGCAGTCACGGATCTAGAGCAAACAGGAGGCTTCCGTTGCAACTGCCTGCCTAGGCTGGCTGGGCCTCTGCTCAAGGCAACAATGTTTCGATTATAGAAGCCACAGAGCTGAAGCAAACAGAAGG
Source organism: Murina feae (assembly GCA_004026665.1). Taxonomy (NCBI): domain Eukaryota; kingdom Metazoa; phylum Chordata; class Mammalia; order Chiroptera; family Vespertilionidae; genus Murina; species Murina feae. The sequence continues at coordinate 49,235 of PVJC01001320.1, forward strand.
CTTTGTTACCTGCCTAGGCCTCCGCTCAAGGTAACAAAGTTTCAATTATAGAAGATAAATAAACCCCAGAAACCTGATTCCAGCCAGCCTCTCTAGGACCTTGGTTCAATGGGAACTGTGGGCAGCCTGAAAACGGCCCTCAGCCCCTCACCCAGGCTGGCCACACCTCCATGGGGTGAGAGTTTCCACTGGGGTAATTGGCCAGCCTGCAAACAGCCATCAGCCCCTCACCAAGGCTGGCCAGAAACGCTAGCAGGTGGACCTCTCCTGAGGGGTCCCAGACTGCGAGAAGGCACAGGCCGGGCTGAGGGAAACCCTCTACCCCCAGTGCACAAATTTTTATGCACCGGGCCCCTAGTAAAAATATATTTTTAAAATGATAATAATTACGCTGGGACAACAGTCTTAAACCAAGACTGTTGAGGCAACTAGGGCATGTTGGAGACGAGGCGCCTGAGTCCCCTCCCTATGCTTAAGGCCCAATGATGCTTCCCTTCCTTGGGTTCCTTGACAGACTCCTTTAAATCTTTCAAAAAACCCTCCTTTTCCTTAAGTGGTGGTGGGACAAAGGACTGGGGGGTCCCGATCCCAGCTGTAGACCCAGGGGCAGCCCCTGTGCAGCTCCGCGGACTTGGTGACAAGGCCAGATCCTGTTTTCTCCTTCCGCAGCACCTCACTGTCTGACTTGGTTGTGACCCAACAAGGGGTTCCTTCCACCAAGAGGGGAAAACACAGTCAACAACATTTCCTGTTGTAAGTTTCCCTTTTCTGAGGTTAACAAAGGTCTTGGAGTTCTTTTTTAGGCCTGTGTGGAACTGAGTTCCTCCTGGGTAGAAGGGCTCTCTGGTTTCAAACTCTGACTTGACTGTAAAATATTCCCCACCCAGGCCCATCCCCCAGGATATCGCAGCCCGCCCCAGCCCACACAGCTCCCTCTGAAGGGATGGCCAATGTCATGACTCCATGGCCAAGGGCAGGCACTGCTAGTTGGAGGCTAAGTCGAGGCAACTGGCAGATCTGGGAATGGGAAAAAGACTTTTAAAAACTTTTCTTTTAATTTAAAATAATTTCAGACTTGGGAAAATAATGAGGGTGAGATGCAGACATGGTGCTCCTTTAACCTAAAAAGAAAAATACTTCAGTGCGCATTTCCTGAAGATAAGAACATTCTCTTACAGGGCCTGGCACAAGAACCAAAATCAGAAAATTCATGTTCATCCAAGGCTATCAATCTGAGCTACGACTTTATTCACATTATCAACTGTCCCACTAATGTCTTTTTTAATAAAGGGGGGGGATTGTTCAAGGGGCTCAGGATCCGACCCAGGACCCGCACCGTGCATCTAGTTGTCATCTCTCTCGTCTCCTTTACTGTGGAACAGTTCTTTAGTCTTTCTTTGTGTTTCAAGGCCTGGATATTTTTTAATAATATGAGCCAGTTATTTTGTAGACTGTCAATTTGGAAAAGACTCATTTTCAATTCAACCTTTTTGTTGCTGTTACATAGGAATGAGCCACCAGAATGGAATGTAATATATATAGACAAAGGTGCAAAGCACCACAAAGGAAAAAACCCATAACCCTTTAAACCTTCAGGTGCAAGGGTCAGTTCCTAAGAGGCCCTAGAGTAGGGGGTAAAGTTACATAAACACACACATACACACATATTTCGGCTAGAAAGACTGACAGGACCGAATGAATGCTTTTTCATTCATGGTCACACATGTTTTTAAACCCACGGGATTCTTTGTGTAAGAGGAGGCAGCCCTGCTGAACCAGGGCTTTATACTAAGTTCAACCACCAGGGAATGGTTTCCATGTTTACACCAAGAAGCACAGGCTATTTCCTCAACTTCAAGACGCACTTTTCCCCAACAATTCTAAGACATTAGGTTTTAGATGGATTAGACAACTGCCTGGCACGTTTATCAGGATAACGTTTGGACCACCACCCACGCTGTTACGCAATAAAAGGTCCATTTCATAACTGACATGAGCGTTAGAATCAGGGTGTGAGGGGGAGTTCAGGGCCCAGCCTTGGAAAGCTCCAGAGATGATTTAGCTGGAAGCTCGCATCCACCCACCGCATTCCAAGCCAGCTGGCTGTCTGGCTCCTGCTGGCTTTTGGACAACCTTCCTCCTGACTGCAGCTAATCAGGGGAGAGAAAGGAGGGCACAGGATGCAGAAGAACCAAAGTCAAAGGCCTTTGCTGTAACTTTAGAGACATGAAAGGAATGAGCAGAAGAAACAGCTAAAAACATTAAAAACAGTGGTTGCTTCCTGGCGTAGAACTGGGGGTGGGAAGAAATTAGGCAGAGGACTTTCATTTGTGTCATTAAAACTTCTCTGGGGCTTAAAAAAAAACACCCAAGTGCAAGCATTGCTTCACTAAAAATAAAATCTTAATGCAGCACAGATTGACCTTTTGCATTTTGCGTATCATCGGGACTGAGGGTGACTCATAATTCATTCGGCATGAGGCTAAATTAAAGTCAGACTCAGTTGTACAATATCAGGGCTAGAAAAGGCTTTGCCCCTCGCTGAGCTCGGATGCTCCTTTCATTTCACAGAGTAGGTAACTGAAACCTCAGGAGGTAAATCTCTCTCACAAGGATATATACCTGGTGAGTGTCAGGGGAGGGGTTGAAAACCTGGTCCCCTAAGCCCTAGACCAGCATTCTTCCATCTCACCAGCCTCAGCAGGGACCTCAATATGTGCACACATTCCCAAACCACCTACAGGCATGGGCTCCAGCCTGACCCTGGATTCAAATCCTGCCTCCCCACCCATTGTCCATGTGACCTGGGAGAACTGACTCCATCTTTCAGTGCCGCCATTTCTCATCAATGTCCTCAAGAACTATTGTGAGAACTGAGAGCAATGCTTAGCATATAATAAGCTTTCAGTATGTAGGAGTCATTCTATATAATAAAGAGGTAATATGCAAATTAACCCTCACACCTCACAAGATGGCTGCCTACAACCAGGCTGGCAGGGAGGTTAGTGAGGGACAACCAAACGACTGAACAGCAGGCTGCACGGGCGGCTAAGCCGGCAGAGGGGACCGTGAGGGGTGACCAGACTGGTGGGGGGGAAGGCAGTTGGGGTGACCAGGCTGCCAGGGAGAGGCAGTTAGGGGCAACCAGACCAACAGAGGGGGGCAGTTGGGGGTGATCAGGCTGGCAGGGGGGCAGTAAGAGGTAACCAGGCTGGCAGGATGGGGGGGCAGAGTTAGGGGTGACCAGGCCAGCGGGGGGAAGAGAGGTGCAGTTGGGGGCGACCAGGCCGGCAGGAGGGGCAGTGAGGGGCAACTAGGTCAGTGGGGGTAGGAGGCAGTTAGGGGTAATCAAGCCGGCAGAGGGGGTAGGTTAGGGGTGACCAGGCAGGCAGGCAGGTGAGCAATTTAGGAGCTAGCAGTCCGGGACAGTGAGAGGAATGTCTGACTGCCGGTTTAGGCCTTATACCCAGAATCAGGCCTAAACCAACAGTCAGACATCCCCGAGGGGTCCCGGATTGGAGAGGGTGCAGGCTGGGCTGAAGGGACTCTCGAGCACCAGGCCTCTAGTTATTCAATAAAGAGCAAAGGGCAGAAAGGAAAGGATCACCATGTGTTGAATGTTCTATTGCCAGGTACCAAGCCAGGCACTTTACAAACATCACCTTATTTGATCCTTAACAGCCCTGCACGATAGGTACTGCCCTCCCCGTTCTAGAGAGAAGGAAATGACAACCCAGAAAAGCTCAACATCGTGCCATGACTGCACGGCTGGTGAAGAAGCAGGGGAGAATTCAGATCCGGCTCTCCTGGACTCAAAGCCCATGCTTCCTACCATCACATGCTTTAAGTCTCTATCAGCTCCAAAATAAGTTTTCCTACTTTTTTTTTTTACATTTTTTTAAATTACATAAAGCTTTACAAAGATTAGTACATATATCTCTTTTTCCCCCTGCCCTTCCCCCAGCCTCCCCTACCCCCCAGTGTTTTGTGTCCATTGGTTATGCTTAAATGCACACACAAAAGTCCCTTGGCTGATCTGTTACCCCCCTCCCCCAACGTCCCTGTCCTGGTTGCTGTAATTTGACAGTCTGTTTGATGTTGCTCTGCCTCTGTATCTATTTTTGTTCACCAGTTTATCATGGTTATTATTATCCATTGATGAGTGAGGACATGTGGTATTTTTCTTTCATTGACTGGCTTATTTCACTTAGCATTATGTTCTCCAGCTCCATCCATACTCCTGCAAATGCTAAGAACTCCTTCCTTTTTACAGCAGCATAGTATTTTTAGCTTCACATTTCATAGAGTTAAAGTGTGGTTTGCTTTAACAAGTTCCAACCTGGGGAGTAGATGCAATTTCTAGTAAATGCATGCAATACCAAGATTCGATTTCCCCAGCGGAGATGCTAACAAAACCAGCGGCATGTGAAGAGCTGCCCAAAGAGTTCTAGAACCTTCCCCTGAATTTATAAAGGGTCTGCCTAGCTACTGTACCTTTGGCTCTAGGTTCCACTAATTTTTTCTATAGGCATTAAAATCATGGCATCATTTTTCCTCTCAGACCAAATGTTAACGAGGTGGGCAAAGCAGCAAAGAATTCCCTATCACACAACCCTCAGCTCTGCTGAGCACTGCTTCCTCTTGCTTTTTTTTTATTGTTTGTTTAAGGGTCATGGAGAATTCTAACCAAAGTCCTTGCTTTGCTGGCTGGTTAACCATTAAAGCAACGAGAAGGCATTGTGAAACGTGGTTGTTTATTAAGTGAATGAAACATATGTTCCGCAGGCCTCAAAACAAGTCACTGCACCTACATCTCCACCATGAGCGTGGTAGTTTTCCAATGGGGCTCAAAATTCTTTGGCATTACTGCCATCGAGAGATGGAGAGTACGACCCCTCCTCTTGAGTTTGGGTGAGCTCAGGATGCTTGGACCAAGAGACGATGACAGAGGTGCTACTATGGGACTTCCAAGGCTCAGACGGAAAAGGCCAAGATGTGTCCACCTGGTCATCTCGGGATGCTCATAGTGGGGGAAGCTGGACCCCATGTGGAGGTCAGAGTGACTGAGACCGTCTGCTGGGAAGATCAGATGTAAGCACCAGGTTGACAACCCCAGCTGGGCTCCCAGCCACCAGCCAGTATCCACAACCAGACACACACATGGGCCACCTCAGACGTCCAAACAAGCCTTTAGATGATCACAGCCCCAGCTGACATCTGACCCAACTGCATCAGAGATCCCCATAAGCAAGAGTGTCCCAGCTGAACCCTCTCCAAATTCCTGCCCCACAAATCACGGACACAATAAAGCAGCGGTTTTAAGTTACGATGTTCTGGTGTAATCTATTAGGTAGAGATAGTAACCAGAGCAATAAAAAGGACAGCATGCATTTCATCTCTTCTTCCAATAAAACCAAAAAGTGGGGAAGAAAAGAGGACATCAAATCTGCAGACTCCAAAGCCATCAGGATGAAGCCAGACCCTGTTGCGATGCTGGCGACTAAAGGGCAGGGTGGATGCAGACAACCAAATGCCACCCCTCACGCTGCGGTCGAGTCTGATGCCAAACGGTGGGTGAGAGTCTCCTAAGTGGGCTTGGCTGTGGTTACAACAAACGGCGGAGGTTCCACCCATTGTATCCCTACTAGCAGCTTCTTTCTGTCACAGCAAACATTCATAGTACCTCTCAGATAATCCAGCAAAACACAGCAAAGGAAAAATCAGGCAAGAGGAGAACAAAACGTTTCCCCCCTTCCTTTAAGGAAATGAAAGAGCTCTCTATGAGCTGCTCTGCAAGGGATCATGAAACCCTTGGTTAAGATGCTTTGCATAAAAGCGACAGTCTTTACTGTGGAAACATCTATGTGGCCACAGGCAGATTAAGCAACTCTCAGAGAGGAGGGCTGGATGCCTGCCAAAGGATGAGGTTCACTAGGTGTTTAACTGAGCAGGCTGAACACACACAGGCACGCGCTGTGACAGGGAAAGGTCTCTGCAATAAACGCTCAGAAGGCAAAACAACAGCTCAAGCTCCAAGCGCCCGTCGCTAGATGAGTGGGTGAAAACGCTGGGGTACATTTACCCAGTGGAATGCTACTTGGCCATGAAAAGAGGGAAATCTTACCGTCTGCGACAGCATGGAGGGACCTGGAGAGCATCATGCTAAGTGAAATACACCAGTCAGAGAAAGACAAGTGCCATAGGATTTCACTTACATGTGGAATCTAATGAAACAAACCAACAAAACAGAAACAAACTCACAGATATAGAAACTAGACTGACAGCTGTTAGAGGGGAGGGGGCTGGAGGAAAAAGGTGAAGGGATTAAGCAAACACACACACACACACACACAAACAAACAACAAAAAACACAGACAATGGTACAGTGACTACCAGAGGGACATCGGGTGGGGAGAGGTAGAGAGGGTAAAGGGGGATAAATAGTGATAGAAGGAGGCTGGAGTTGGGGTGGTGAACACACAACGTACAGATGCTGTATGGTAGAATTGGACACCTCAGACCTGTACAATTTATTAACCAGTGTCACTCCAATAAATTCTATTAAAAATTTTTTAAATAAAGAAAAAGAAAAGATCAATACTAAAGGATACAATCCACAGGAACCACAGCTCTCACCTGCCCAGGGGGTGGGAAGAGTCCATCATCCCCAGGACAGCAAGTCCTTCGACCCCACGGCCAACCTCCTTTCGATGTGAGGACACCCGAGGACATCCCGGTAGGAGGGGAGGCCTCTTTGGTAAAGCTGGAGCAGTCATGTCACCATTCAAAAGTTTGCTTTACTACAACAGCAAGAGCCTATGTTCCTATGATGGGCTCCGGCTGAGGGGCCGGGGAAGTCGGTGTATTACCTCACTGGCCTTCAGAGCTTAAAAGGAAGACACACTGATTTTTTTTTTTTTAAGCAACAGGGTCGATATTAGACACCAGATAGCTATTTCTATGTTCTGCTCAACAGCCCATACTAATAACGTTTTGCTAATACGGCTACAAGTGAATGAGATTGTGCAAGAGAATCTGTATGTGCCCACAAGTCTATCCATTTAGAAATGATGCAAGTACTCAAACTCACATATTCTTAATATTTGAAATGCTTCCCACTGTTATATCTTGGTGATTGTTTGTGTGTGCGTATTTTATAAATGAGGGTTTCTTGGCTGCCGACAATCCTAAAATGCCTTTAAGACTTTTCATCCCTCCATGAATGACCACAAGAAGAGCTTAACAACAGAGTTATTCACTACACAAGCCCACCAACCTCAGGATTTATCCTCAGTTAAAGCAGGGACTATCCATCGGAAAAATGTTTCCCACCAGCCCTCATAGTTCCCAAAATTCCTTTCTTAGAAATTCATTTCTTTGGCTCATAAAGACATCTTTCTATAATGCTTCATTCTCTCCACCCCCATTCCCTGCCCATGAAAATGATAAACTATGGTCACTGTAAATAATTGAGAAAACATCAAGAAATGAAAAATTACCAGCACCAGCATTCCTAGCAACTAGCAATCACCACTTGTGGCATCTGAGAGTGCATTTTTCCAGAGCCGCGCTTCTCAAACTCTGTGGAAATACGGGCCCCCACCCCCGCCCACTGCGAGTCAACACTTCTGGAGGACACAATAAAAATCAACTAGCAAAGTGAAGTGTCTCTGGGAAAGCCTGGCAATGTTACTTTTTTTTAAAAAAAAATTTTAACTTTTACTCTCAATTTCTGTATTTACTTCATCTTAATTGGTAACAAGCAGTTCACTGTCTGTGAACCGTACTATACAGCCCTGTGTCCTAGACCTCTTCTCTCTCATTGCACATATTCTCTTACTGGACACATGGTCTTACACATACACTACATAGAGTTTTACATACACTTTATAGTTTTACTAGTGGCCCAGTGCAAGAAATTCGTGCACATTAAGAGGAGATTAATTATAGGAAATATTTTAATATTGCTATTTACCCTTTCTCTATAATAGAAGTGGCAGAGATTAAAGAAAATTAATAAAATGTATATGAAAATCTTCCTCCTGTCAGAGTCTGGGGTGCACCATGGAACCCAGAGTCAAGTCTTCAACCACCCACGTGCACCTCAAAATCACTCAAGACCCAAACCTGGATGGCCCCCCTTCATTGGGCTAGATCCAGACCCTGCCGGTCCCACCCTGTCAAGCCCTGCCAGGTGGGGGGGGGGGGTGCAGCCTCAGGTCCCCTGGATGGCAGGGCAGGGGAGCATGGCCTGAGGTCCCTCATCAAGCCTTGCTGGGCGGAGGTAGTGGCCTGTGATCCCCCAGCCTGGCGCCGGGGCAGAGGACACAGCCTGAGGTCCCCTGGCGTGGTGCTAGGGTAGGAGGCATGGCCTGAGGTCCCCTGGCCTGCAGCCAGGGCGGGGGTCATGGCCTGAGGTCCCCCGGCCTGGCACCAGGGAAGAGGGTGCAGCCTGAGTTCCTCTGGCCTGGTGCCAGGGCGGGGGGAGCAGCCTGAGGTCTCCTGTCAAGCCCTGCGGGTGGAAGGCACGACCTGAGGTCCCTGTCAAGCCCCATGCAGGAGGTGGGTGGGCGCGCAGCCTCAGGTCCCTGCTGATTGCTCCTTAAGGCTCATTATGGGAACTTAGCCTCAACTATGGGTGCAAATTGACCGGAGTGACAGGCAATTTGCATATTCCCTCTTTATTATACAAGGAGGATCACCTAATCTCTCCTCCACTAAGTGGACCACGACCATTTGTCCATATTCACACCTGCCATCCTTTTCCAATGGGAAAGGCCTCGATTACAATGCCAACACCTCCATGCAGGGCAGACGCTTAGCCCTCCGTGAGCTAAGACCTCCGTCAGTGAGGGACTTTGGGGAGGGGAAGGACACAGGTGGTACTTTCCAAATGTCACAACTGCTGTGCCCAGGGGTGGCCATTCCTAACAACAGCCCGGGGACTAATGCAATTTCAGAGCTGGCCCTGGAGAGGAGGGACGTCTGTTTTCCAGGACACTGTGTAGGACAAAGCCAAGAGTCCACAAGGGCTCTTGATTCTAAGCAAAAACTAACATCCATTCATTCCTACATCCATCGTGGCCCTGTGTGCAGACACTGAAGGAGATGCTGTGGACAAAAGAGGGGGAGGCCAAGCCCTTCCCTCCGAAGGCCAGATCCTGCGGGGTAGCCTGGCAAGTAAACGAACGACCATATTACAGCCTGAGGAGCAGGCACCAGGGGGAGGCGAGAGTGGTAGGAAGGGCGTGCCACAGGGAGTGCTGGGTAAGACAGCCTCGGGGCCCCATGCCCCAGAGATTCTGATTCTGGGTGGGGCCCAGGATGCTCTAATTCTAAGGAGTTCCTATTGCGATAAGGCTGCTGGTGCAGGACCACGCACTTTGCTGGCACTGCTCTAGAGTGGTAGTTCACAGCCAGGGGCCGTTCTGCACCCCGGGGGCACTTGCAAGACTGGGGAGGAGAGGTGCTGTTACTGGCATTTAGGGAGATGCTGCTACGATGCACAAGACAAACCCCATAAAACAGAGAATTATCCGGCCCACAACGTCTACAGAGCTCAAGTTGAGTAACTGCTCTAGAGCAAGACACTTGAACTCTATGCCTCAGTTTTGTTATCAGCAAAGTGGGGATGATAAACATCTATCTCATAAAGGTGTTCTGAAGTGTGTAAGCAAGGGCCTGGCACACAGTAGGCACTCATTATCATCCTTAGCCGTCATTACTGGTGAAGGGCAGTTAGGAGACAAAAAGGGGCAGGAATGATGTTCCAGGATGGACACAAAACCCTTCCTGCAAGCACCCACCACACTGCAGCCCTCACCGCTCTGCTCCAGGAACAGCAATAATGTACGGGAGCTTTCTGTGCACCATCATGGGGAAGAAGAAACAGGCCCAGGGACATGAAGCCATCTGCCCAAGGTCACACAGCCATGAAGGGGCAATCTGTTGCTATTCATCCACTCAAATATCTACTGAGCACCTACTAAGTGCCAGGCAACTTCCAGGAGAAGATAGGCCTAATGAAGCAGGGGTCACTGGAGACAAACCGATTTGCAGAGCCCAACAGACTAGCCACAGGGCAAAGCCCTGCTGCTCCACTGAATGCAAAGTCCATGCCCTCGTCATCCTGGCCTGCACAAGCCCTCTCTCGGCCCCTTGCCCGGTGCCAGTCACTAACAACAGAAAACAACACCACAGCAGGGCCTGGCAAGCCCCCGTGGCGGGCCTGGCTCCAAAGGACATCTCGTCGGAGCCTGTTCTGCATCTGCACCCAGCGGGCCTAGGCGCTCCCTGCCAGCCCCACCCCCAGGAGGCCTCTCCTTCACCAGGCTGTGCAACCATCCCAGCACCTTTCACGCAGCCCCTCCTCTTGTCTTCCAGCCGCCCAGGGATGTGGACAAGAATCACGACCCCCCATTTCATAGATGACAAGACTCACGCCAGGGGCCACGTGCCCCTAAAAGCCAGCCGGCCTTGGACTCTAACCCAACGCCACCTTATGTCACCTGATGCCAAGACCCCTACACCCACCCCCTCCCCGTGGCTTTGGCTTTTGTTTTGTTTTTCCCTTTTTGACTATAAAGTAGCACAAATTCTATGCAATGATTCAGAACATAGAGGAAAGTATAGAAACATAAATGTCACTCATCTCCCGTCCCAGGAATACCTGGTGTGTCATCTTTCCCAGGCACTGCACGCATACAGACATATTATAAAGAAGCGTACCATACTCCTGCTCCTCTGCAATCTGCTCTTTCCCATTCACATGTCTTTCTGTTAATAACAGCCTGCGTCGTCATTTTAAGGCCTAGATTCTATCAACCACTGCGTGTGCATTGTATTCATTTCTTTACCCAAACCCCTATTGAGGAGAGTCATTCGGATTTACACTTTCCCAACAGTTTTAAACAATGCTGCAATGCACAGTATCAGGCCTATGTCCTTGCCCAGTTATTCCCTTAGGATACATTCTTACAAGTGCGATTGCTGGGTCAGAAGTTACCATCCCTTGCCCTGGCTGGCGTTGCTCAGTGGTTAGAGTGTTGGCCCGCACACCGAAGCATCATGGGTTCATTCCTGGTCAAGGGCATGTGCCTGGATTGTAGGTTCAGCCCTGGCTGTGGTTGGGACACCAGTGGGAGGCAACCAATCGATATGTCTCTCTCACATCAATGTTTCTCTGTTTCTCTCTCTCTCTTCCCTCCCTAACTCCCTCTCTCTCTAAAAATCAATGGAAAAATATCCTCAGGTGAGAATAAAAAACAAACAAAAAAAAAGAGTTACTATCTTTTTTTTTTTTTTTAATATATTTTATTTATTTTTTACAGAGAGGGAGAGGGATAGTTAGAAACATGGATGAGAGAGAAACATTGATCAGCTGCCTCCTGCACACTCCCCACCGGAGACGTGCCCGCAACCAAGGTACATGCCCTTGACCAGAATCGAACCTGGGACCCTTGAGTCTGCAGGCCGACCCTCTATCCACCGAGCCAAATCGGTTAGGGCAAGAGTTACTGTCTCTTGACATCCCAGCAATGGTGTGGGCAGGACGGTCCCTGAAGCCGGAAGCCCGAAGCCCTACCTTGCTGACGGCCAAACTTCAGGTCAGGGCTGTGGGGAAGGCAGCAGCCCCAGCCCAGACCAGAGGCGCTCAGTAAAGACCTCAGGTGTGTCTGTCTCTACCGCCAGCCAATGGCCAGAGTCCAGAGTCCTAACAACACAGGTCAAGCTGCAGTGTCAGCTCTCTCCCACTGCACCTCGAGGCTACCTCGATGTTAATGGTCCTCCCAACAGCTTAGGTCTCCAGGCCTCAACTCTGTGCCTCCTATTCCACAAGCCCCACCCTGGCTTCCCGAGGGGCCCTGCATGGCCTTCTCACTCCTAACCACATGCTCCATCCCAGAAGTCAGCAAGCCCGGCCAGAGCACAGGCTGTGTCTGAGGTTCCCTGAGGGACCTCCACAGGACTCAGCCCACAGGATGGGCTGCGTGTTTGAGACATGAATGCCCCTAGGGCCACTGTTCACTTGAACCAGATCTCACCTGGGTGCAAAGAGGTCAGGGTCCCGCCCAGCCCGGACTGGGCTGTTTCAAGGAACAGTTACTCCTCTCCTCACTTCCCCTCATCCATGTATCACTTCACACACTCTCTAGTACTTTCTCCAAAACACAACTGAAGTCTTATAGGGCCTTCCCCCAGCACACATCCAGTCCTGCACACTACACACACACACCAACACCACACGCACACACCACACATACACACACACACCACGCACACAATACTCACACTGCAAACACAATATATACCACACACGTGCCACACACACCACACCACTCACTGGACCCACAAACCACGTACACACCACACATACACAATACATGCACCCACACCTCATGGGCCTTAAAGGCCAAGGTGCTAAGATGTGACAACATTATCTTTTCAGGAAAGAATTTCTCTCCTCCACTGACTTGTGTTATTATTCATTAGAGAGAGGCGCTTCCAATCCACCCCTCCCTTTGCTCTCCCTCCCCCGAGTTTCCAAGCTCAAAACTGTATTTTTAAGAGAACATGTCTGCTGGTGTCTGGAAGGGGGAAAGGCAGACTCCGGGCACAGGCCTTTTGAAAGTTTGGGGATCGCAGAAGTCCAGCATCAAATGCTTTTTCCATCCATCCCCACCCAAGCAAGGAGGGGCAGAGCACGAACATTCACCGCTAACAACTCTCCTCCCTGGGGAAGGGCAGCCTGGGAAAGGCCGCTTTTGACCACTGGGAGCCAGAGAAGCTGGATGTGGGTCATCAGGCCTGTGTCGTTCCTCTTCCTCCTCCTCCTCCTCTCCCTGCTCACCTGAGTGACCCATTTCTCTCTCTGAATCTCTCCTCCTCTTCTATCCATCGCTCCCCCACCCCCAGCACACCAGTTAGTTCCCCCTTGCTTAATTCTCAACCAGGTCACACCTTCAGCTTAGCACTGGCCAATCCCTCTGGCTGGAATGTTCTTCCCCACATATCCCAGAGGCTCATTCTCTCCAGACACGCTTTCAGGGAAGTCTTTCCCACCCCCTACATAGAACACTGAACCCCTTTTCCCTGCCCTCTCCCCGCAACGCCCACACGGCCCAGACCCCTCCTGACTTTTCCACCTTAGCACATTATCACCGTGTGACTCCTGTGGGGTTCACTGTTAACCGCATCCCCTCCCCTCCACAGTGTAAGACAGGTTCTGTCCATTCTCTTCACTGCTCTCTCTCTCATCACCTAAAACTGTCCTTAGTGCATAGTAGGTGCTCAATAAATACTCAAGGATGTGTCTGTGAGAAAATGCGTTTACTTTCTTAATTTGAAACAGCAGGCTTATATCCAAGGGCCTCCCTGGTTAAAAGGTTATTCCCTTCAACAGCTTGAAACGGCTGGCCCTCCCGATAGCAATCAGAGTGCAAAGGGGACACAGCTCTATTCAAACAAGGTCAGAGGCAAAGTGAGGTTGCAGGAAGAGGCAAACGTCCAACTGGCGACATGCAGGTGGCTGGCATCCAGAGGCCTCTTGGTAACCTCCGATTTAAAGAGGAAGAGGACAAAAAGGATGGGATCCTAGAGGTGAACCCAGGCCTGCACCTCAGCCTATGGCTGCCCAGAGACAACCAAGCCACGCTCTGTGGGCAAAGTAGCAGTTGCCACAAACCTGCTCACCAAGTCACTTTACTCGGAGTCAGACAAGTCAGGAGGAGTGCCAGGCACCCCAGGTAATACTCAAAAAGTACCGGCACTGTGGACAGTGTCAGACCCTCCTCCGGGGCCTTCGGAGTCATTTCAGGCCAATCCTCATTCTTTACAGATTCCACACTCGTTACGGTGTACTCCTGATTCCAAGTCAACATGCGTGTGCTCTGCACCCACGCATGGACGTGCTCAGAGCAGACATGCACAGAGTCACGCAATGCACCAGCTCCCAGCCGAGGTCAGGCAGAGACCCTCCGCGTCCGGCTTCAGCGCTCACGCCACCGTGAACAGTATCCTCCCCACGGTCCCTCTAGCGCCACAGTTTCTGTGTTTTGTGTTGGCGAGTCTGCTGTTGAAACCGGCCTGCGAGCCTAGTGCCAACGTGCTGTCTGGTGCCCCGCAGCCCAAGGAGGCTGTGACGGGTCACAGGGAACTCGGGTGTTAAACGGGCTTCATCCAGGTATGAGCCTGTGGTCTTGCCCCTGAGTTCAATGAATGAACCAAGAACATATAGTACATAGGGCGACTTTAAACGGAAACACACACGAAACAAGGTTATGTGTCCATCTGTTGACAAAAACGTGACCAGACCCACAGGACCCGAAGGTGGGGCCGGGGTCCTGCGCGCGTCTGGTCACACTTCTCCTCTGGGAGCCATGGTTCAGGACTCACTGATTCAACGTTCACAGCTGCTTTACAGAAAACAACTACCTCGCCTGAGAGGTCAATGGGGGGAAAGGACATAGGTAACACTGTATGTAACACTTTAAACAGTAAATAACTTTAAAAATAAATAAAAATGGAAAACTGTGGTAAATTAAAAAAAAAAAAAAAGAAAACAACTACCACGAATAACAAGAATCAACTGTGTATTAAAACGCTCTGCTTCCTGTCCCACATCCTCTGGCACACACCCCTGCGCTGCCCCACGGCTCCCGCCATCTGCTCCTCTTTGCTCGGGGACGCTTCTGCTCAGCTATCTAGCGGTGCCTCCCCCCTCACAGCCAGTCACCTCCCTCTTCTATTGTAGTTTCTACAATCAAGATTTATCAGCCACTCCTCGCCTCACCCCCAACCCAAATGTAAACTCCCCGAGGGCAAGACCTTTGTCTGGTTCACCCACGTGTCTGCAGTGGCCAAAAAAGTGCAAGCGAGAATGGCCCAAGGCTGAGGCCCAGGGCCTGACGGAAGGAGGGCAGCCGCACAGACACAGCGACAGCCAGCTCTCCTCGGGCTCCGGGAGCGGGATGAGCGTCCACAGCGCTGCACTGGGGCCGAAGCCTCTGCTCCTTCGGGAGACTCGCAGGAAACACCTCTTAGCCCTGGGCTGCCCGGACCACTCGGAGCTACTGAGCGGCCGGTCCAAACTGAGATGTGCTGTAGGTGCAAAATATGCACGAGATTCTGAAGTTCACATCAAAATATCTGTAAAATGTCTCACTGACTTTTACTATTTTTTAAAACATATTTATTGATTTCAGAGAGGAAGGGAGGAGAGAGAGATAGAAACATTAATGATGAGAGAATCATTGATTGGCTGTCTCCTGCACACCCCCAACTGGGGATCGAGCTTGCAACCTAGGCATGTGCCCTTGGCCGGCATCGAACCTGGGACCCTTCAGTCTGCAGGCTGACATTCTATCCGCTGAGCCAAGCCGGCTGGGGCTGACTTTTACTATTGATGCCATGTTAAAAGTACACTATCCGGAACATTCTCTGTTAAATGGAATAAAGTCCATTCCAGCTGTTTCTTTTTACTTTTTAATGTGGCTCCTAGGGACGTGTTCCTTGCTTACAGAGCTGGCATTATATTTCTGAGTCCATCTTGGTTCTAATAATACCGTGAAAAGGTCAGCCAGCGACACAGGCCCGCTCTGGCCACCTCTCCTCGCTGCTGCCAAGTGCCCTCCAGAGCGAGCAAGGCAGGAAACACCTGTCCCCGAGGCTTCCTGTGACACACACACCTGAGTGCATCCAGAGAAAGGATGCGGAAATCGGGGCTAAAAAGAGTTCAACATATGGGACCGTTTTACCCCCAGAAGGCAAGTGTGCGCAAGCACAACAGTGGCCGGCATCGAGCAGGCATCCAAATACAAACACTATTTCCAACTCGTCTTTTCACACTTGGGACGGAAAGCTATGAGGGCTGGAGGGGTGTGGACAATGACCTGGCCCCCTAAAGTCACTGAACCAGGAGGGCACTGGGCTTCCGTGTCCCCACCTGAAGAGGCAGTCGCCACCGCGCCTACTCCCCAACGCGGTGCTGTCCACTAGAACTTTCTATTGATGGTGGAGGTGCTTTCTGCTCTGTCCAACACAATGGCTATTGAGCTCTTATAAGGGAGGCTACCGTGACTGAGGAACTGCATTTTTAATCAGTTCAAATAGCTACCTATTGGATAGCACAGTCCTATTGTGACTGGACAGAAAGAGAAAAAGCTTCTAAGCACACTTTGTAAATCCCTATAGAAGGGGTAGGGCTTTGGGTGTTGTTTCGTGGATTACAAATCTGAGATTCTATTGAGATTTCAATTGCCCAAAGAAGAGACTTCTAAGTGCAAAGAATTTAAATAAACAGATTTTACTCCGGGAGTGAGAGGGTGGGGGAGAAGCGCAGCCAGTGTTCTTAGCCACCTACCGTCGCACTAGAGGGGTTAACCCTTCACACACAGCTCAGAAGACAGGTTTTAACCCTCACTCCCACGTCCAGGGCCTCACACGGCAGGCAGGCTAAAGTCGGGGTTGCCAGTGTATTGCTGGTAGATTACCTTCCTACCGCCTGCACCCTCACTTTTAGAGACCACCTGTGTCCTGCCCTCTCCATTGACCTTCCCTGCTATTTCTCCTGCTACAGAAACAGGTCCTCCCAGCAGCTCCCCATGTTCCTTCAGCTCCGACACCATTCACAGGCTCCCGGACCTATGCAGGGTCGTCCAGACCCTGCTGATGGATGGTAAAACCAACCACTATGAAAAGGCAGGGGGACCAATCGGTAACCGTGAAGAATGCTAATCTGGCCCTAGCTGGTTTGGCTCAGTGGATAGTGTCAGCCTGTGGACCAAAGGGTCCAGGGACCAATCCCAGCCACGGGCATGTATCTGGGTTGCAAGCTCTTCTCCCTGCCTGGAGCCTGGTCGGGACTCCTGCTGGAGGCAACCAACCGAGGTGAGATGGTTCTGTCTTTCCCTGCCTCTTCTACTCTTTAAAAGATCAATGGAAAAATATCCTCGGGTGAGGATGCTAATCTGTTTACACTCAGGTTGGGAGACGTTCATGAAATTTAATGAGTTCTAGTCTCTCAAGATACTTCCCAGCAGGAAAGCCCTTCCCAGTCTAAACAGCTTTTCCTCACCATTAAGATGAGTATATTCTACACCCAAGCTAACAATCAAGAGGTGAGCAGGAATGTCAAAGGGGGTGAATTCTTAGAGCAGGAAAGTAAAAAAAGGTTTAAATCTGAGGAAACACGTTTCCAAGTACAGTGTAAGGAACCGCCCAAAAGCATTGCAGAGACTTTGTGAGCTCTTTATCCTGCTCCATTAAAGAGGTCAGCTCATTTCCCCCTCGGGTCTTCAGCTCTTCCACAGACACATTAACTTTAGGACTTACGCCTGTGTAAAGCCCTTGGTTTGGGCCCCACAGAGCTTCCATGATGAAAAACATGTGAAATTAGATCCATATGTGTTCCACCCACAAGCTGGGCTCAGTGGTGTACTTGATTCTGTCAGACAGCAAGCTATTGCTCAACGCCGAGGAGAGGACGCCAGCAACCACCCTCCAGCCACTAAAACAAAATTAACCATTCTGGTGTCACCTCCACAAGGACAGGGGCCCGGCTTTCTGTACCTCAAGTTCAGTCTCCCGTCTGTTGATGTCATCCGTGGATTGATTTAACTTCTCCAATTCTCCCTAAGGAAGAACAGAGAGAGAAAAAGATTTCAGGGATTGTCTTTTGTTTCCAGTGTGACTCAGCCCATTACCTGCAAAATTACTCCTGCACCATTTGTGGGAAGAGGGACGAGTCAGTACTAACTCGCAAGGAAAACAGCTCAGCCTTGGGCGGAAGAGCAGATGCCATGTCAGCATTTCTGAAAACTTTATCTTGATCTGCAATGTCAGGAAGTCCCAGAAATTTGTTTTTTCTTAGAAGGTCAAATTCCAGGTTTGTGCCTTCAGGTAAATCCACCTGTTACAATGGTTTCGGAGCCCAGTCAAGACAGTACCTTCTGCCTTACAGCAAGAACTTTGCAGAAAAGACAATATATGAAAACAAGCAAGGCCAAGCCACAAGTATATACCCAGAGCAACGTTTTCAAAATCAAGGGCACGATTCTGACGTTAACTCATCGGTGGTTGAGTATTTTTCTGTCAAGATAAAAATCTTTTCTTTTCAAACTGCCCATTATTCAATCTCCCTAGCTATTTTTTTTAACTAACTTTAAAAAAATACCTTTAAATAAACATTTACAAAATGAAATTCTGGAAAAAGTAGCCAGCATGAAGTTAACTCCTTTTACTCTGCAAACAAAGGATCTTGTTAACAGAACTCCCCTACCAAGAAAACAAGGTAGTAGTTCCAACGGACGATTTTAATAAATAAGATTTCTAACGCAAACATTTCCCACCTGATCTTTATCAGGCTAATCTGCCAAAACAATGCATTTAAATAGGAACAGCGGAGTTAAATGAGCTTTTAATTGATCTGCGCGCTGAAAAACCAATAAGGGCTTCAGGAATTGAAAGATATACTTAAAAGCAATATATTTTTAAGAACGACTTAGGCAAAGAGTAGAAAAAACGGTCTTGGACACGGGATTTGCTGTGCGCTTTGCCTGGCGGGTGAAGAGGTTAAGCTGTCAGTCCTAGATCTGGGCTTGGAAATTGGTTTTTAATCGTCCCCCGTGGAAATGGAGGTGCGGAGAGCCAGGCCAACCCGCTCGCCTCCTCCCGCGTCTGCTCTGCGCATCAGCTGTTCCCGATGCCTGTTCATAGGCAACCTCGGAACAAGGAAAAGCTGGGTTTGAAACCTTTGAGGCCAAGTGCAAGCCCGAGTCAGTGGGGACAATAAACCTTTCCGTTTGGGAACAATGAATCCGAGGAGGACGGTGGCTGGGCCGGGCACCTGCGCCAGGTGAAGGAAGCCTCGGATCGCAGGGCGCCGCGCCGGCCGGGGGCCCCGGACAACGCCCACCCGGCGGCCGCCCTCCCTCTCCTCCGCGGCGCCCGCAGCTGGGCCGGGGGGACCCCTACCCGCATGGCGCCCCCGCCCCCTTTTCCCTTTGTTGCACATCCACGGAACCGCTGCGCAGGCTGCGGCGACCCCACGGTCCTGCGCGGAGTCTGCGGGGCTCCCCGCCACCCAGCCAGGCCGCATTCCCGCGGGCACTGCAGCTCCCCGTGAACCGGGTGAACCCGGGGAGTCAGACCACGCTTCCTGCCCGCAGACCGCAGGCACCGGGGGCTGCGAGGCAGCTGTAGGTGTAGACGCCGACCTCCGCGGCGGCCCTCGCGGGGTCGGGATCCCGGGCGCCCCCCGCGCGCCCTACCT
This sequence comes from Murina feae, assembly GCA_004026665.1. Classification (NCBI taxonomy): domain Eukaryota; kingdom Metazoa; phylum Chordata; class Mammalia; order Chiroptera; family Vespertilionidae; genus Murina; species Murina feae. Next base: position 68,505 of record PVJC01001320.1, read on the forward strand.
GGATCCGGGGGTCCACCTCTTCTTCCTCCTCCAGCTCTTGCTCCATCCCCTCTTCCTCTTCCTCTTCTTCCTCCTCCTCCTCCTTCAAATCCCGGGCGGACGCCGGGAGCTCAGCCGGCTCCTCGGAGAGGCTCCGCTTCAGCGCCGCGTCCATGCGGGCAGCCGGCACGCAAACTGGCCGCGGGGCTTCGGCGCGTCGGCTGCCACCGCCACCAGGCTCGCCCGCAGCCGCTCCTCCAAGCCCGCAGGTCGGGGAGCCGCCGCCGCAGACACCGGGAGGCGCCCTGACCGGTGCGGGTCCCTCGGCCGAGGCGGAGCGGAGGAAGTGGGCGCGGCCGCCCCCTGTCGGCAGCGGCGGTGAGCGCAGCGGCGCCCGCTCCGCCCTCGTCCCGCCCGGCCGCCCTCCGCGCGGCTCTGACTGTCCCCCCTCCAGCCCCGGTGCCCCGGTCGCCGTCACAAAAACCCCAGCCCCCTGGACGCCTCTAGCGCGGGGACACGGGGAGCCCTCGCCCTGCCTGACTTCGCAGCCCGAATGTATCACAGACCAGCCCACGTCGGACGCCGAATTTCGGGGCAGCTTTCTCCCCCGGCGTCTAAGAAAATGGGCTGTGGGAGGGAAGTTTGGGGTTATTTCCACTCCCTGAAGTCACCTTCAGAAGCCTGTACCCAGTGGCCCGGGACTAGTTTCAAGACTCACTCCAACCCCTGCCTGGAGGCGCCCAAAGCACGTTTCTCCTCTTGGGTGAACCTTGGTAAATGTGTCTGCTTGGAGATTTCACCAGAAAGGGGAACAGAAATATATGCTCACATGCCCACAGAAGTATAAGGAGTCAGCCCCCGCCTGGCGCGTGCATTCCTGTCCCAAGGCTGTGGCCCCCGCAGGGCAGCGCCACACCCAGACACCTTCACGGGTGCGGGATGGTCCTACCTGAGCAGCCAGGAAGCATGGAAAATCATGGATCTGGGATGTGGGTGGGTGGGTGGGTACCGCCTTTGCAGGGAGGTGGTAAGTGTAACCGACCGCTGTCAATGGGCGCACTCTAGCCAAGGACTTACGAACTGGCAAGGTTTCCTGCCCACCCGGAGCAAATAGGCAGCCACAGCTTCCCCGGCAAACTCAACATCACAAAAGGCCAAAGATCGGAAGGGCATGTCTGTGCTGCTATAAAATGTCAGGACCTCTGTGATGTCAGGGGGGCACAGGGTGAGATAAGCTTAGTGGAGCAGGAAGGGCATTGCCAACTGGCCCCTGCTAATGTCTCCTCCACTACAAAAATGCAGAATGTGCCCACGTTTCACGCAGGGTCTTGTGGCCCATTGGGCCCGTGAGTTTGGAGGCCACGTTTGCTGAGAAAGGACTTCTTTCTGAGCGCCTAGCACGAAAGCCACCTTGGAAGACTGCTTCTGACGTTCTATCAGAAGCTAAGGTGGGGGGTTATTCCCTGGGCAGGGTGCCACCCTCCAGAGGCTGGCACTGTGGTCCGCTGCCAAAGATTGGTCCTAGCTCCCGGAGGTAGGGCAGGTGCATGCCATAGGTTTGGTCCTGAAAAGGCCACACCTGTTCATTGTTCTTTAAGTCAGTGGAGAGTTAGGGAAGGACGTTCTGAGGTGCCTTGATGTTCCAGTGCTGGATGAAGGCAGGGACCAGGTGACCGTTAGGGGTTACTTTGGAACAAGAGAGCCACCAATGTCACTCTGGTGGCTTGGAATTGAGCCTATAACTGAGCAGGGACATCCCAGCTGTGAATAACCTAAGAGAGGTGGAAAACCATTCGTCCCGATAACGTTCTGAAGATAAAATAAGAAAAATAAATAAACCACAGCAGTACTATATATTTTCTGTTGATACATACATGTGCACATGAATGGATAGAAAAAGATCTGGAAGGAAGGATTCATATCCACAAAGGCGGTATTCCTGCTATATCCCTAGAAAAAAAGGGATATGGAGAGGCTCAAGATTGGCTAGGATGGGGGGCAGTCAAAAGGAACTTTTACTCTCTCAATAATGTTTTCATTTTTTATAATGAAGATATTTGTAGGATTATTTGTGTAATTTAAAAATAAATTTAAAACAATACATATGGTATTAGGTTTCCACTGTTGTATAACAGTACCACAAACTTAGCAGATTAAGACAATACTCATCCATTACCTCACAGTTCTGTAGGTCTAAAGTTCAGGCGCGGGGTGACTAGGTTCTCTGCTCAGGGTATCCCAGGTTGAATCAGGGTGTTGTGCAGGTTGCAATCCTCTCTGGAGGCTCAGAGGAAAAAATCCTTTTCAGCTCATTCGGGTTATTGGCTGAATTCAGTTCCTTGTGGTTGTAGGAGTGAGGTTCCCATTTCCTTGCAATTAGCCAGGGGTCAATTTCAGCTGCAAAGGCTGCCTGCATTCCTTGCCATGTGGCTCCCTTCACCTTCAAAGCTAGCAACAGAGAATCTCAATTGTGTTCAATTGAATGAAATTGCCCTTTTCAATCTTTTTCAGGAGGAGCCCTTTTAAGGGCTCACTTGATTAGCTCAGATACCCCAGAAGCGTCTCCCATTCTCAAAGCCAACTATGCAATACGCATAACCTAATCACGGAAGTGACTATCCCATCGTATTCACAAGTTCCCCAAATTATACAGGAATATGCACACCAGAGAGCAGGAAATGGGTCACTCATAATTCTGCCTACTGCACATACTAAGAAGGGAAGCCAAGCAAAGGCTTGGTATTTATTTTAGATGGTGTACTGAGCTGGAGTAGTGGTTCCAAAGGTATGGGCTGGAGACCCCTGAATGTCCCTGAGACCTTGCAGGAGGCCCATGAGATCAAAACGACTTTCATGCTAATACTAGGGTATTTGCTCTTTACAGTCATTCTTTCATGAATGCATGAAAACATTAGAGTTTTCCAGAAGCAGACAACCTGATATCACAGCAAACTGAATGCAGAATATATACAAGAATCCAGCTGTCTTCTATTTTGGGAACCATTTCATTTTTCACTTTGAAAGCTATCTTTCATAAATGTATAATATTTATGTTAACATCAAATGATACATACCTGGTAAATGTATTGCTGTTATTTTAGATAAATTAATAAAAATTGTTTTTAAAAATTCTGCTTTAATTTCTATATACTATCCACTGGTAGATATAACCACATAAACTAAACAACAGCTCCCTGAGATCTCCAATTGTTTAAAAAAAATATAAAGGGGTCCTGGCACCAAAAAATGTGAGAGCCACCGAGTGAGAGGAAATGGTTCTGTAGGTCTCTTATCCTTTTTTATTTGTGTTTAAAGTTCCACTTCCTCCTTCATTCAAAAGATGCACCCCACCCCCACCCAAGACCCCCGCTGGCCACTGGTAGAATATTATCGGCACCATACAATTTTGCCCATTTTAAAAGCCTTCAAGTATAATTTAACAGTTTGTATTGATTTTAGAGAGAGAAAGGAAGGGATATAGAAACCTCATTTGTCGTTCCACTCATTTATTCACTCATTGGTTGATTCCTGCCCGTGCCCTGACCAGAGATCGAACCCACAACCTTGGCTGGGACGATGCTCTAACCAACCAGGCTACCGGCCAGGGACTGACAATTTTAAATGAATGAGGAGATGGTTAAATAAGGTATTGCTCATGTGGCATCACTTGGGCTGTTTCCTCGAATCTCTGTTTTGTCAGTTCCTATGAAGAATGTGCCACCCAGTTATAATGTCACTCCTTTGGAGAAGATGAGTGGCTTTGCAAGGCTCTGTCTGTGATGTGGTTTCCAGGCACCCCCTCCCCTGTGCCAGGCTTTGAGTGGCTCCCAGTGGCTCAGGACACACCTGCTTCAAAGTTGCAATGTCTTGGCAGGGGCCTGACCACAGGGTGCCCGCTGTGGGCAGTGGGGGTTAGGGGTGGCTGACACCTTAACAAAAACCTTGAGGCCTGCTTTGCTTGGAAACCACACACTCTGTTCAGTTTATTTTTACTACCTTCTTGCAGTTTGTTTTCACGCCCTGACACTGACGGGAAATAGACTGTGTGCTTATTCTCTGCCCACCACTTCCTCAAGTTGAAAGTGAATCTTCTCAGGTGAAAATCACAGCCTCCGGGCTTCCCCCTTGCAGTAAACAGTGGGCTGCAACCTGGAAGCGGGAGGAAAAGGCCATCTGCAGGAGGGGCCTAGGTCTACACATGCCTCTATCACGGCCCTTGCTTGACATGTTCTGGTTTCTCTCGTGGGATTAAAATCAACCTCTCCTTTTCACTGATGTCACACACCTACAGTCCAAGCCCCCTCCTCCCCTGGCTTATACAGCAAGCAGGTCGCCAGCAAAGAGACACCCTGTCCTTGTTTGGTCCACTCATCCCAGTGGTGAGTGTTAGGGGAGGTTTCTATTTCTGTATGTGTGGTGGGAAACCTGGATTTGTGTAATAAGCACAGAAAATCCCGCCCTGCCCAAGTCCTCTGGTGAGCAGAGGCCTCCCATGCTCTTCAGTCTTTTCTGTGAGAAGAGAAACCAAAGAGGTGAAAACCCAGGAGCGGAAGCCTGAGAGGAAATGGGCAGGCCTGCTGATCTCAGAGCGCAGAGTTGCCCTTAGGGCAGAAAGAGAGGTAGAGCCGGCCAGACATGGGTGCTCTTCTGTAAGAGCACAGAAGTTACCCCACTTCCCACCTGCAAAGGCTGGATGGTTTGCCAGAGACATTGAATAATAAACAGAATTTTCTCAAACAAGGAAGGAAGAAAGGGCTTCCCAGGTAGGAAACACCATGAGGAAATCATGGAGCGGGTGGACAGGTCAGGAAGGAGAGGGATGAAGCCTAACGTTTGGGGAAAATCCTCCGGGGCTGTAGACCAGAGAAAGCAAGGCGCCATTCCTCCATTCATCACTCATCTAGCAAATACTTACTGAGCACTTAGCATGTTTTAGGCATTGGACCAGATGTCGGGGTGCCATTATGAACAAAAGGCGCAGACGCCCTGCTGTCAGGGAGCTTACATTCTAGTAGAAGGAAACAATAAAGGAATAAATGTATATGTCAGGGCGATCAGTGCTAAGGGCAAGAACGAAGCAGGAAATGAACAGAGTGACAAAGTGTGGAGGCGCTATTGTGGCTACTGCGAAGGCCTGTCTGGAAGGGCACTTCCAGCCAAGACTGGAAAGAAATGAGAGAGCAAATCACACATACCTTTGGGGGAAGCGCACTCTGGCCATGGAAGCAGCACGTGCAAAGGTCCTGAGGTGGGAATGTGTGCCAAGTGTTGGCGAGAAAGCAAGTCCAGTGTGGGTAGGGCAGCGTCAGCTAGGGAGAGAGCAAGGGAGATGAAATCAGAGACGTGCAGGTGGACCAGGGAGGACCTCAAGGTCACGGTAAGGAGTTTGGGTTTTAGCTGATGAGTGATTATGTAATCACTCTGGCTAGAGGGTGGGAACTTGACCAGAGGGACACTGAGGAGCTGGGGCAGGGGAGACACAGGAGGTCAGTCAGGCTGGTGGTCTAGTGGGGGTAGTATGAGGAATGTCTCTTCTGGATGCTTCTCCTTTCTCAGGGAAACCATGAGCAAAGGTCATCAGCTGAGAGTAACGAGACACAGAGGGCACTGGAGCAACACTGGAGGCCAGAGGAGAGAGATGTTGCCCCATAGCTATCCAGGGGACCTACGTGTGGTCTGAGCTCCTCGGTGAGACCAGTCAGTAAGTACGAATCGTTTTTCCTACCCAAGTTCAGCTGCTGGTTAAATGGGAGATTTAACTAGAGTTGGGAAAATGCTGAGGTGGAAGAGAACTGTAGAGCAGAGCTCGAACCCTTCAGCAATGCTTTCTGACCCCAGATGACCGCTTCTGAGACCTGAAGGACCCACAGAAGCCAGTTCTTTGAGCGGGATCAGAGCCTTCACATTAACGAGGCGTCTGTTTAATTCTGTGGCCCAGTGACATCAGTGTGTTGCCAAATTGTCGCGCACTGTGGCCGCTCCCCTCTAATGGGAACCTTTATTTGTCTCTTAAATTGAATTAAACTCAACTCTCTTGACTCAGATGAATGACAGGCCAGTGTACTTAGAGAACCCAGGAGAGAGACTTCCGATGTTCATCTGTGGTCTTAGAGGACCTGCACATTTTAAATGGTGCTGGAAAGAAGGTTCCATTCAAAAGAGGAAGGAGGGTTCCATGCACTACAAACCAGTGAGCACAGCAGACTGCGGACATGCTTCTAGAATGGACTTTCGAGGGGAAAGGGCATTTCTGTCCCTGGAAGAAAATGATTCATCATTGTGTAACCGAGTCTGGGTTAACCAAGAGCAAATCAGGTCAGCCTTGCCCTGGCTTATTTATTCCACAGATTTATTAGTCCAGTCAGGGAAGGAAATACACAACACAGGAGATTTTCATTGTTCAAAGATCACTGGCAGAAAAAAAGGCCACATAAATCAACCCACCTATAAAGGAAACCAAAATTTCACATGAAATAGTGAAAAAAGGCTTTTCCTGAGACTTTACCCTGAAAAACAAAACTTAAAATTGGGAAAAGAAGCTACTTTTGTTGTATTTTTAAAAACTGTTTAGTTGGCAAATATTTACTGAGCATCTATTATGGGAGAGCTGCTGGCGAGGACAATACAGCAGTGAACAAATGAGACAAAATCCCTGCCCTCTTTGGGGGTTATCGTCTAAGGAAAGACGGGGGGAAATGTAAATACATAAACAAGCAAAATAGTTGTAGCTAGTGATACAATTAGTTGCTTTGAAGAAAAAAAAAGTGAGATAGCCAAACAGAGAAGGCTGAGGCAGAGAGGGTCCTGTCTTATAGATGGAGATGGAGAAGGCCTCTAGGAATGTGACCTTGGAGCTGAGATTTGATGAGGAGAAGGAATCAGGCAGCCACACTTTAAAGGAAAGTGTGATCTGGAAAGCAGAGACCCTGAAGACATGGCCAGTGAGTAGGCAAGGGACCAAGTGTTGAAATGAGATACGAGACTTCGGCACAAATCAGATTCCGTGGTGCCACGGGAAAGAGTTTGGATTTTTATGAATCGGATGAAAAGCCAATGGAAGGATTTAAGCTGAGGGATGACCCATATTTTACAAGATGAGCAGCATGGCTGCTCTGTAGAAATGGGATGACCAGGAAGGCAGAGTGGGAGCAGGAACCCCAGGGTGGAGGCTGTCCCAGGGCCCCAGCCAGCCATGTGGCCACCTGCGCTAAGTGGTGAGGAGGAGATGGAGTGGAATCGATTTGGGATGTATTTTGAAAGATAGACCCAACAAAACATGCTATTCCATTAGAGGTGGGAGTGGGTGGAGTCAGAGGCATCAAAAGTGACTACAGATTTTGACTCAAGAATGATACTGCCATTTACTGAGTGACATAGGGAAGACTCGAGAAACAGGTGTGGAATCAAGAGGTGTGATGTTGGACACTTAAGTCTGAGTGTCTATGGAAACACTCACGTGGACATGTCAAGTACAAAAATATACATCTGCCTAGCCAGGTGGCTTGGTCAGCTGGAGCACCATCCCATACACTGAGAGGCGGGTTCCATTCCTGGTCAGGGCACATAGTCTAGGTTTCCGGTTCAATCCCCAGTCAGGGCACATATGGGAAGTAACCAATGAATATTTCTCTCTCATATAGATACTTCTCTCTCTTTCCCTTCTCTCTCTAAAATCAATAAGCATATCCTCAGGCGAGGATTTTAAAAGGTACACCCGCAGGCCAAGTCTACCGATACACATTTCAGTGTCAACTGCGTGTAGATGGTGTTTCAAGCCACGGGACTGGATGGGATCCCCGAGGAAAGGGCAAATGCTGAAGGGAAGAGAACCAGGACCAAGCTCCGGGCAACCAACACTCAGAGGTTTGGCCTTAGACAAGAAGCCAGGTAAGAGTAGTGCCGCCAGCTCACTCTAAGAGTGGTAACAACCACCACAAATATGATCAATCCACTATCACATTGGAGAGTTCGAGGGCATATTATTTCTGATGAAATTATAGGATCATATAATATGAGATTATTCAATTATGATTTGACTTTCACAGCAAAATCACAAACAGTGTAACTTTGGTAAAAATATTTGAGGCATTTGTTATTTTTCTCCCTCCGAGGTTGGCATCGTTCTTCTATGCAATGTCTTTCTGGTCTTCATTCTCACAGGTTTTCTCAGACCTCACACTGCCATTTCCTCATTTGTCGATGGCTTTGCCAATAATGAGGGCCGTTCCCCAAAACTGCTTTCCTAATCTTGAAATCTTGTCTATTTTGCAAGACCAACAAGTTCACTTTGCCATCAATTTTTGTTATTTGTGTTGTACTTGCATTATGTTGTTGCAGCCTGACAACTCTAGAGAGGATAATGAACAAAGACTTTGGCCCAATAGACAGGTAGAACCTTGGTTGGTTTGTTTTTTAAATATATTTTTATTGCTGTCAAAGAGGAAGGGAGAAGGAGAGAGAGAAACATTAATGAGAAGAGAGACTCATTGATCGGCTGCCTCCTGCATGCCCTTCACTGGGGATCAAGCCTGAAACCTGGGCATGTGCCCAACTGGGAATGGAATCGTGACCTCCTGGCCCATAGGTCAACTCAAACCAGTGGGCCACGCTGGCCGGGTGAAACTTGGTTTTAAAAGGAAGGTGTGTGTGGTCAGTATATTAGTGGTTTGAATTTTGTGTCATGATTGTGTTAGTTGTCCAAAGTGGGCACATGGGTTAAAGTAAATAAAGGGTGGCTTTTCCTCTTACCCTTCCCCCTAAACAAGCAGAAAAACAACCAAACAAACAAACAGAAAACTGAGGGGCTACAGGCCAACTTGAATGTTGAAAAGAGCCAGCCCAGTGAAGACCTGGGGGACATGTTCCAGGCAGAGACAGCAGCGGGGACTGAGAGAGGAAGGAGCTAGGTAGGGGGGTTTGAAGTCCAGTGCTTCCATTATCTAAGACCTGGAGGCCTAAGGTAACGACCATTTCCTCTCTCACAATTCTCTGCAATGACTCAGCAGGCAGTCCTCTGCTCCGTGTGACTCCAGCTAGCGGATACCAGACGCAGTCAGCACCTCAGGCTGGGGGTCCTCTGAGACCAGGACCAGAATTGCTCCTCTCTTCCCTCTCAGAGTGCCTTTTGCTTTCTCACAGCACGGTGCCTGGGTTCACAAAGTATAGCAGCACAATTCACCATAACTAAGATCTGAGAACAGCCTAAGTGCCCATCAGCAGATGAGTGGATTAAAAAACTGTGGTACATCTACACAATGGAATGCTATGCTGCTGGGGTAAAAAAGAAGGAATTCTTGCCATTTGCAACAGCATGGATGGAACTGGAGAGCCTTATTCTTGAAATAAACCAGTCAGAGAAAGATAAATATTATATGATCTCACTCATTTGTGGAATATAGAGAGCAACATAGACTGATGGACAGGAACAGATCCAAAGACAGAGAAGCAACGATTGGTCTGTTGATCCCCCGAGGGCAGGTGGGGGAGGGTGGGAGTTGGGGCGAGAGATCAACCAAAGGACTTGTATGTGTACATATAAGCCTAACCAATAGACTCAGACAACAGGGGGATGAGAGCATGAGGGGCGGGGCGGGGGAGGGGTTGAGGGTTATTGGGAGATGAGGACACATTTGTAATACCTTGACCAATAGAGAAATAAAATAAAATAAAATAAAAAAACAAACAAACACAAAATATAGGATACTTACTATCTGGTCCTTTACAGAAAAGTTTGCTGACCCCTGGGCTAAGTCATGAGGTACCTGATAAATCTTGTTGAGGATTTAAATTTTTTTCTTTTTTATTTGTTTTAATCCTTACCCCAAGATATTTTCCCATTAATTTTTAGGGAGAGTGGAAGGGAGGGGGAAAGTCATAGAGAGAGAACTATGGATTGGTTGTGCCCTGAGCCTGCAACCAGGGCCTGTGCCCTGCCCAGACTTGGAATGGAACTGCGACCTCCAGGTTCATAGGTCGATGCTCAACCACTGAGCCACGCCTGCCGGGCTAGATTACGGGAAGATTAAGTGCTCCCTTGAGGGTGTTCCCCAGGGGTCTGAAAAGAGGCATTTCAAAAATGTGTTAACCTATATACACACACAAAATGGGCAGGACTTGCTTAAAGCAGAGATAACCTTTCACTGGGGGAGGTATAGGCCTGAGGCATGACTACCCACCAGGACCTGCCCAGTTAGAAATGTATGATCAGACCACCCTGTGAGGTCACCTTCAGTGAGATTTACTATGGAGTCTCCCTCCCTGCCCCCCCCACCTTTTTTTGTCAACTTCAGAAAATAGACAGCATTGAAGCCAGAAGCCAGGAAGCAACCTCTCCAGGAAGATGGTGAGGAGAGCGCCCTCAACTAGGCTAAAGCCAGGAGCAATAGAGGCAGGGAAGTCAGTAAGAGAACTTTAAGGAGTGGCTGGTAAGACAGACAGGAGCTGGGAATTGATTTCAGAACCTGGGAATTGATTTCAGAACCTGAAAAGAACATTTCAAGCTGGAAGGAGTGGTCCATGTGCTTAATGCCACACAGGTAAGTGACCATCGAATTCAAAATCTCTCTGAACACTTTATCAGAGCAATTTCAGTGAGTAGGGGACTCACTATAGGCCAGAGGGTTTGAGGAAAATATCGGATGTGGGCAAATGGAGACATAAAGTCTATAGAGACAGGCCTCTTTTGAGTAGTGTTGCTGCAAAGTGAACGGGCAAAAACCACAGAAGTCCACCGCAGGCTCAAGGCCTTTAAAGTCTCTTTGGAATCTGAGAAGCTTTGACTCCATGAAGCACCTACTATGCGCCAGCTCATTACTTGTCTGCAACGCTGATGAGAAATTTCTTCATGATGGTTCATTGGGAGGTTGGATGGGGCACAACAAAAATCCATACCAATAACTTCACACACACACACACACACACACACACACACACACACGATTGCAGCCACAGAGGCCAGTGTAGATGTCCAGCCGGGTTCCCGCCATGTCGTAGAGACCTGCAGACCCACCTAGCCAGCAGTTTCGTTTCTGCTGGGTGTGCACAGAGCTCTTCCTTCCACACTTTCTTTCCCAAGGAAGCTTGTTCATGCAAACCTCTGAAATTTGCTGCCAAATATAAAAGTGCGACCCAGAGACTAAGCAGATTTCTGTAATCAGGATACAAATGCATCTTGTAGAAAGGCCACAAAGTAACATTTCTGTTTCACATGCTTGTTATTTTTTTCTAGAAAACACTTAGTTTCTCCTGACAAACATCTAGGACAAAACATTCATACTCATGCACACATTGCTTATTGTTGTTTTCAAATTTTTAAAAATTTTGATATCAGAGAGGAAGGGAGAGGGAGAGAGAGAGAAACATCCATGATGAGAGAGAATCATTGAATGGCTGCCTCCTGCACACTTCCCACTGGGATTGAACCCACAACCCGGGCATGTTGGTTAGGGCTTAATTGATTTTTTAGAGAGAAAAAGGGAGAGAATAGAAAGATAGAAACACTGATGATTGATCAGCTGCCTCCTGTAACACCCCTCAAGGGGATAGAACCTGCAACCAAGGTACATGCACTTGACCGGAATCAAATTTGGGACCCTTCAGTCCACGGGCTGATGCTCTATCCACTGAGCCAAACAAGTTAGGACTGTTTTGTAAATTTAATCACAGACTGTAAGGAAGACCTGGAGATTTTTTTTTTTAATTCTACTTCTGTTCCCTGATGATCTTCAAAGAGATGATAAAACTCCAAAGTCTGAGCTTTGAACCATTTGCAATCCTGTTTCGAGATCTATAAAATCATGTATAAAAAATCGTCACAGGAGCCAGATTTCTGTCTGCCCAGGAGCTGGCTAAGAATCCATCTGCTCCTTATAAATCTGTGTGGCTCTGAGCAGGTCCTTAGCCTCTGTGAACACAGCTGTTCATTTGTCACCTGGTAATATACTAGAATCTAATGTGCTGTTATGCATTAAATAAGCTAATGTAAGGAAAGGTCTGTGCATGTATTCTGAGTACAATAAATGGTAGCTTAGTGGCCCTGGCGGCGGGGAGCTCAGTTGGTTAGAGCATCATCCCAATATGTCAAGGTTGGGAGTTCAATCCCTGGTCAGGGCACATACGAGAATCAACCAATGAATGCATAAATGGGTGGAAAAACAGATCGACAAATCAATGTTCCTCTCTCTCTCTTTCTCTCTCTTCCTCCCTTTCTATCTCTCAAATCAATAGACAATTTAAAAAAAAAAAGTGATCTTGCTGCTTTGGAAATCCTATAGTTGGCAGTAATTGTTAATGGTAAGCAAATAACTAACTCATGAGTCAGAGACTTTAGCTCATCTGTTAACATGAAGTATCTCTCTTAAGTGGCACCCCAGGGCTCCTTGCTAAGCCCCCAACCTTTCGTCTCCCTGTCCCCAAGTTCTCAGCAGTCTTCTAGACTTCTCTGGTCGCTCCAACAAGGAGAAACTTCTACCCTTGCCTTCTCTAGTTTTGACATCATCACCGTGGGAACAGTAGTGACTGCAGTCCTGGTTTGGACCAGTCTGAATGCTCCCCCAGCCTCAGCGTGCACAGGAGGGGAAGGTTCTCTTCCCAAGCCCCATGCCTCTGGGTCCATCTCCTGAAAGGCTGATGCAGAGTGAGATGGGGCTGGGATGGCCATCTCTGTGGCCTGCCCCCAGCTAGTGGAGCACACCTCCGACAGGGACACATAGGACCTAGAAGGTCAGGCTCCGGTGAAGGGGTTCCTGGGGTCGGCCCTGACCGTTGGGGTTTAAGCAGCTGTCTGAGTATTCCATCCCCCCTGATGCGAAGGGGCAGCTGCAGAAGTTATATCAGGCCTTGGGGATATTTCCGTTTAACCAGACATTGTTTTTGTCTTTTGAGGAGAATAAAGAGATTAGCTTTTTTTTTTTTTTTTTTTTGCTTTTAAAAAAATATATTTTACTGATTTTTTACAGAGAGGAAAGGAGAGGGTTAGAGAGTTAGAAACATCGATAAGAAAGAAACACCGATCAGCTGCCTCCTGCACACCCCTACTGGGGATGTGCCTGTCACCAAGGTACATGCCCTTGACAGAATTGAACCTGGGACCCTTTAGTCCACAGGCCGACCCTCTATCCACCGAGCTAAACCGGTTAGGGCTAAAGAGGATAGCTTTTAATTTACCACACATAAATAGTAACCAGTGCTTTCTGTGCTCTACACCAGCTCTCCTCAGCTTCTCTGGTTTTAATATTTTTTATTGATTGATTGATTTTTAGAGAGAGAGAGAGGAAGGGGGAGAGAGAGAGATAAAGAGAGAGAGAGACAGACATCAGTTTGTTGTCCCACTCACTCATGCATTCGCTGATTGCTTCTTGCTTGTGCCCTGACCAGAGATCAAGCCCTCAACCTTGGTGTATCAGGATGATGCTCCGAACACCCGAGCCGGCCGGCTTATCTGGGATTTTAGCCGAGGCCCGGTGAACAGTCTCCATGCACACTGGCAGCACCTACCTTAAGCCTGTGGAGTCCCTCCAGTTTTCCATGTCGGGGTTTTGTTGAAGCTTTGGTAGTTCACTCAGCCCTCACACAGGCAGCCCGAAGCATGGAGAGGGATGGGGAGCTAACACTCCCGGGACAACTCCCAGCCACTGAGGGATGGAACCGCAGTGGAGCAGGCTTCCAGCCTCTGGGTCTTCATGGGTACAATTCAGGGGGGCATTCGACCAGTCCTCAGAGGGGCCCTAGCAAGAGTGAGCCCAATTGGCAACTGACCTAAAGAGGTACTTTTCAAAAGAAGACAGAAGAAACGCCAAGAGACATATGAAAACATGCTCAAAGTCACTAATCATCCGAGAGATGCAAATCAAAACAACAATGAGGTACCATCTCACACCTGTCAGAATGGCTATCAACAACAAATCAACAAACGACAAGTGCTGGAGAGGATGCGGAGAAAAATGAACCTTCTTGCACTGCTGGTGGGAATGCAGACTGGTGCAGCCACTGTGGAGAACAGTATGGAGTTTCCTCAAAAAACTATACATGGATCTCCCTTTTGACCCTGTGATCCCACTTCTAGGAATATATCCCAACAAATCAGAAACACCAATCAGAAAGAATGTATGCACCCCTATGTTCATAGCAGCACAATTCACCATAGCTAAGATTTGGAAAGAGCCTAAGTGCCCATCAGCAGGTGAGTGGATTTAAAAACTGTGGTACATCTACACAATGGAATACTATGCTGCTCTAAAAAAGAAGGAATTCTTACCATTTGCAACAGCATGGATGGACCTGGAGAGCATTATGCTAAGTGAAATAGGCCAGTTGGAGAAAGATAAATGTCACGTGATCTCACTCATTTGTGGAATATAATGAACAACATAAACTGATGAACAAAAACAGATCCAGAGAAACATCAATCAGACCATCAAACCTCAGAGGGAAGGTAGGGGAGGATGGGAGAGAGAGTGAGAAATCAACCAAAAGACTTGTATGCATGCATATAAGCATAACCAATGGACACAGACACTAAGGGGGTGAGGGCATGAGTGGGAGGGGGGATTAGGACACATATGTAATACCTTAACCCAGGCATCCTCAAACTGCGGCCCGCGGGCCACATGCGGGGGTTTTTGCCGCTGCTGCCTGTCCTGCTTAAAATAAGATAAGTGCAGTGTGCTAGGAATTTGTTCATAGTGTTTTTTAAAACTATAGTCCGGCCCTCCAACAGTCTGAGGGACAGTGAACTGGCCCCCTGTTTAAAAAGTTTGAGGACCCCTGCCTTAATCAATAAAGAAATTAAAAAACAAACAAACAAACAAACAAACAAAAAAGAGTGAGCCCAGTTGCCCACAACAATAACCAGTGAATTAATACACCTTTACTGGCTTCTCCCCCTTCCTCTCCCTACTCCCCCACTTCTGCATTCCAGGTTTTCCACCCAAAAAGGCGACCTGTGCCTGGCCTGTGTGGCTCAATGGCTGAGTGTTGACCTATGACCCAAGAGGTCAAGGTTCAGTTCCTGGTCAGGGCACATGCCCAGGTTGCAGGCTTGATCCCCAGTGTGGGGAGTGCAAGAGGCAGCCGATCAATGGTTCTCTTTCACCATTGATGTTTCTATCTTTCTCTCCCTTTTCCTTCCTCTCTGAAATCAATAAAAATATAATTTAAAAAAAATAAAAAATGTTTTTTAAAAAAGGTGATCTGTGCCCAAGACCCAAGTCTCTGCCTGAGGTTTTGTTCTGGGGAAAACCTAAACTAAGACATGCATCAGCAAGCATGATGGGAGGTTTTGTGTGTTTTGTTGTTTTGTTTTGCTTTGTTGTTGAACATTCAGAAAGAAAGCTGCTCCTTTGCTGAACAAGAACAAATGGGGAACCTGCCCCTTTGGGGAAGAAGAGCTGCCCCCGAAGCTGAGCCGTGGGAACTCGTCCAGGTGATCAGCACACACCTGAGCCCTGGAGCTGACCGTGGAGATGGCTGGGGTCGGAGTGGCTGAGCGACCCTGGGTGTGGACGTATTTCTTATTCCCAGACCCAGTGCTGTGAGCTGGAGGCGGCATGTGTGAGTGGGAAAAGGATGTGTGGAGACAAAGGCACAGGTTCAAAGCAAATCGCTGCGGCCTGGGACAGCCAGCTGAGCTTCCAGAGCCCGAGAACCAGGTGGGCAAGGCAGATGTGAACCGGGGGAGTGCATTTGCTGCGGGAACTGGGTGAAGGCCAAGGCGAAAGCTTCCTGCCCCTCCCGCCTTGGTGTGAGGGGCCTGCCACCTGCGGCAGAACAATGCCCCACATCCCCACAGGCCTGACAACAGACTGGCCTGGCTGTGGGTCTCCTTGGATGGGAGGAAAAGAAAAAGGAAGGAAGGGAAGGAGACAGGGGTGCACAGCAGTTAGCCCAATAAGGACACCTGCATCCCGAGGCACAGTTCTAACCCCTAGAAAGGAAGAGGAAAACAAAAGGCCACCCTCAGCCAAGGGGGATTTCCAGCAACAACAATCACCCTCCTTCCTGCCGATTTTCCGAGGCTGCGTGTTCCCATTGGGATGTGTGGGTGTACAGGCAAGATGTGGGTGTAGTATTTCTGGAGAAAGGTGCTGCAGTGGCAGAACCATTGTAATTCCACAAGGAACCCGGGTGGCCAGCTATGGCTGCCAAAGTTGCACAGTGAATACTGTAGAATAAATCAGATTCCCCTGCAATAGAGAGGGCAGATTAGAACCCGCCAATGAATTGGTAAATGAGAAAGAATATATTCACCCCTATGTTCATAGCAGCACAATTTACCATAGCTAAGATCTGGAAACAGCCCAAGTGCCCATCAGCAAATGAGTGAATTAAAAAACTGTGGTACATCTACACAATAGAATACTATGGCAGTGAAAAAGAAGGAACTCCTGCCATTTGCAACAGCACGGATGGACCTGGAGAGCATTATGCCAAGTGAAATAAGCCAGTCAGAGAAAGATAAATATCACATGATCTCACTCATTGTGGAATATAATGAATAACATAAACTGATAAAATAAATCCAGACATAGAACCATGGAACAGACTGATGCATTTCAGAGGGAAGATGAGGGTGGGGGTGAGTAGAGGGGAGAGATTAACCAGGAAACTTATATGCATATGTGTGCATAGCCCATGGACACAGACAATAGTGCAGTTGAGGGCTTGGGAGGGGTGGGTGCAAGGTGGAGAGCATCAATGGAAAAACAATGAAAGGACAAACAAAGGAGATAGCTGTAATACTTTCAGCCATAAAAATAAACTTAAAAAAAAATACTCTTGACAATACTTCGAATGATTGTACTATCCCACCCTGGAGAAATTCTATCCTACTCCCCATGAAACCAAACCAGAAAGCCACCTGAGGCCTCTGAAACTGCAGGTTTTAATCTGTGATGCTGTCGTTTCTAGATGGCTGTTGGTAGCTTTGGTTCAATAATCATAATGATCAGATGGACCTATTACTGTTGATCATCACAGCTGTTCTTTCACCAGGACAGGATGCAGCTTCTTGATAAAGGACATACCCTTTCATCTTGGCTAGAATCCTAGCCTCATAACTCCTAGTCTCAAAGTGGCTCCTTTGCAATGTTAATTCCAATCACTGCTAGATGTGCTGACCTTAGGGGTTTAACTGCCAAGACCTAAGAATGAAATTCATCGAGTACATTGAAAATCTCCTCAGCACCATGTGAAAACTTAATTTTTTTAGAAAGTGAGGATCACAGCCCTAACCAGTGTTCTCAGTGGTTAGAGTGTCAGCCCCTGCAACTGAACATTCACTGGTTCAATTCCCTGTCAAGGGCACGTACCTGGGTTGCAGGTTCAATAGGGGCACATGCAAGGGGGTGGGGAGAAGGACAATTGACATATCTCTTTCACATCGATGTTTCTCCACCGCCTGCCCCCCCCTTCCCACTCTCTAAAAATCAAGGGAAAAAATATCCTCAGGTGAGGATTATCAACATTAAAAAAAGTGAGGCTCACAGAGGTGATTGCTTTTATAGAACAACTAGAGGCCCAGTGCACAAAAATTTGTGCACTCGGGGGGAGGAGGGGGGTTCTGCAAACTGGCCTGTGCCCTCTCACAGTTTGGGACTCCTCGGGGGATGTCCACCTGCCAGCTTAGACCTGTTCCCCGGGGGATCAGGCCTAAGCTGGCAGGTGGACATCCCTCTGGCAGCCTGGGAGTCTTCGGGGCATGTCCACTTGCCAACAGGGAGCAGGCCTAAGCTGTAGTCAGACATCCTTAGCACTGCTGAGGAGGTGGGAGAGTCTCAGCCTGTCTTGTGGTAGAAAGCAGAGCTCCCACTGTGGGAGCGCACTGACCACCAGGGGGCATCTCCTGCATTGAACATCTGCTCCCTGGTGGTCAGTGTGTGTCATAGTGACCAGTCATTCTCAGTCGTTCTGCTGTTAGGATCCATTTGCATATTACCCTTTTATTATGTACTAGTATTATATAGGACAGAGGCCTGGTGCATGGGTGGGGGGCAGGTAGTTTGCCCTGAAGGATGTCCCAGATCAGGGTGAAGGGTCCCACTGGGGTGCCTAGCCATCCTGGGTGAGGGGCTGATGGCCATTTTCAGGCTGGCCATGCCCGCGGACTGGAAGCAGGTATCTAGGATTTATTTAACTTCTATAATTGAAACTTTGTAGCCTTAAGCAGAGCCCAGGCCAGATTGCCCCTGGAAACTGAGGCTCCCAGCCCCTCCTTGAGCAGAGTCCATGCTGGCTGGAAGCAGGTATCTGGGATTGATTTATCTTCTATAATTGAAACTTTGTAGCCTTGAATGGAGCTCAGGGCCGGCCAGGCAGGTGGGAAGCTTGGCTTCCCCCATCACCAGGGGCAAGGCAAGTCTCCTGCTTGCTCCAGCTTCATGGTCGCAGCCATCTTTCTGACGGAGTAACAGAGTGATGGAGTGAGGGTGTGATGGTTAATTTGCATATTGCTCTTTTATTAGGTAGGATTCAACATACACCTTTACACATTTGTTTCAATCAGCAGTAGATGTTTTCATGAAAACCATTCTCTTTGGATTATCATCACTGAGCAGGAAACCTCTAGGCCTGCGTTATCCAATACAATATCCACCTGTGGTTTCTGAGCCAGTCTGAAAATGTAGCCACTCTGACTTGGGGTGTGCCATAAGTATATGACATCAGGTTTTAAGGATTTAGCATAAACAAAGAATGTAAAACATCTCATTAGTAATTTTTTAGATTGACTGCATGCTGAAATTATAATACTTTGGACATATTGGATTAAAGAAAATATATTGCTAACATTTTTTGTCACCTGTATCTTTTCTTTCTTTCTTTGAGAGAGAGAGAGAGAGATTGGTTGGTTGCCTCCCATATATGCCCCAATGCCCCAACCGGCTATCCATTCTCACCCTTGGGGGGTACAGGATGAGGCTCCAACCAACTGAGCCACACCAGCCAGGGCTCTTTTTATGCTGTAATATGTCTACTAGAGAATTGGGAAGTACAGATGTGTACTCCCACTGAATTCCTACTGAACAGTATGGCTGTAGCTGATCCACTCAGCAGAGGCAAGCTGCTGGAAGGGGCTCAGGAGGCCTGTCTTGCAGTCCCAGCAAAGCAAGTGTAGTTTTCCCCCTGGAGCGTGTATTTGGGGAGGTTCATTTGTAGGAGGTTCTGGGGTAACTTGGGAGGGAGGTGCTACAACCCTTCCAGCCTCAGTGAGCTTTTCTGTCCCATAGTAATTGGAAATTATTTGCTGACATTTCCCTGCATTTCAGAAACGGTGTGGAGCGTACAATCCCAGTGCCTCTCCTCCCAGTGCCCCTCCATTACCCTGTCAAACAGCTTTGTTGTGTACTTTATATATCATAAGATTCAGAGTTCAGTGAGTTTTCCTACATTTACATAATTGTGCAACCATCACCGTAATTCAGTGCCAGGACAATGTCATCACCCTGAACATTTCCCTCATGTTCGTTCAGACTCACCCTCTGTTCCCAGCAACCACTAGGAAAACTCCGATCTGCTTTCTAGGTCCATGGTTTTGCCTTTTTAAAAAGAATTTCATGTCAATGGGTTCATACATCTGGCCTTTGTGCCTGGCTTCCTTCACTTGGCACACATCCACGTTCATTGCGTTTCGCCTGCCGGTCCCAATTGCTCTGCCCACTCTTAGAGGGAACAAAACTGGGTGGAAGGAAATTTGGGAAATTCCTCAGTAACTCGGTCTGAGCTCAGAAAAGGTGCCAAGGGCAACTAAACGCACACTGACAGGTCATGCCCTTGCTTCTAGGAGGCTGCTGATCTCTTTCCACCCGTTTTACAAAGAAAATGGCCTGCGTTGGCAAAAACAGTATTCATTTCTTGTCTACAAACTTACATTCTTGATACACTGTTGTCCTCACAGTGTAAATTAAAATATGCTATTCCATTCCCTGGCTGGTTTGGCTCCGTGGATAAAGTGTCAGCCTGTGGACTGAAGGGTCCCGGGTTCGATTCTGGTCAAGGGCACATTCCCTGGATTGCGGACTTGATCCCCAATATGCCCCATGCAGGAGGCAGCCAACCAATAATTCTCATTATTGATGTTTCTTCCTCTCTGAAAACAATAAAAATCTGTTTTAAAATAAATAAGTAAAATGTGCTATTCCATATTTCCCTTCCTTTACTATTTTTTTTTTGTTTCATGTAGTCAAGGGCATTTATTTTAATTTTTAATGTATTTTTTATTGTTGATAGTATTACAGATATCTTTCATCTCCTCCCTCCCTTTTTCCCTCCTCATCCCATCCCCTACTCACCCCCCAGGTCTTCACTACTCTATTCCCATGTCCATGGGCTGTATATATATCCCTTTCTTTACTATTTAGTACTTTTATGATAAATTTCTCTCTGGCATCCATACTCTCCCACCTGAAAACTGAGTAGATATAACTGCTTTTCATGAAATTTAACACTGATAGTCATTCATTCATTCATCCAACGAAGTGCAAGCTGTTATGATTCTACTTACGTTGAAATCTAACCAGATGAATCTAACATCCCACGGTCTTAAGATTTTGCATTGCAAGCCATGGTGTTCCATCAACTAATTTTTGTTGTTTTGTTTTGTTTGCTAATAAGCAGATACTGAAATAATGAAGATCTTCTGACACACCCCTCCCCGAATCACTGAGTTTACCCATAATAACATGTGGACTTTGAAGAGTGGGTGGTTAGCATTTCTGATAAACACACTTGGAAAGACTAAATTACACACAAGTTGCTACAGGAACCACCCATGAAAATCACAGACTATGACAAGTTTGGGTATGGAGGGGGAAGCTGAAAGATTCAGGCCGGTCAGACCTCTTTTAGTCACATTTTTAATCAAATAAAGTCAAAACTAATGTTTCATGTCTCTCTTGCTTTTTATGGACAAAGATGTTGTACTTGCCCATCCTCTCTGAAGCAGACACTGCCAGGGCCCCCCCCCCACCCCCCCACCTATGGTCACCTGTGGCTTTAGAAGACAATTCCTGTGCACACTGGCCTTCTCCCTCAGGCACCTGTGTCTCCCTGCCTGGGAGTTCTTTCTGTCACAGCAGCAAGCTGAGCACACAAACAAGACCAGCCCCCAAACAAGACTGGACCGCACTCAGGAGATGAGGGCTAGGAGCTGCTAGATCAGTCTGATTAGGGGCAGAAATAGAATATTGGGAACCAGCTAGAATTATAAGAAGTATTAATCATGCTCTGTTAACCATGATTGTTTTATTCTGATTAAAGAAGGCGCATTCTAAAGGGGACCTGGGAGCTCACCTGGAAATGCAGCCCACCCTCCCCATCAGGGAGCTAACTATGATCATGGGAAGATTAACAACCTTGTTGCAGAAACCAGAATCGCCAGCCCTTTGAAGACCTCAGTCCTTGCATATCACTAAGCCCTTTGAAGATCCCCAGCCCTTTGCATGCCCGTCAATTGCCCATTTGCCCTTTTTGTAATCTTTGTACTTCCTATGTAATCTTTGTCCTTCTACCCAATACAAGCACTGGTTGATGGGGGGTGCAGAGCAGATTTCTGTGGATGACCTGCTGCTCTCCCGTGCTGCTGGCAGTAGTGGAATAAACGCTCATGAATGATTCAACCCTGTCTGCTGAAGTGGCTCAAGCAGTGACAGGCAGCCTGAACCCCTTGATGTCTTGGGTACAAGTCCACCAGCCCCCACACCCCAGGAGGGGCAGTGGAGGTGTGTCCGCACACCCTCTGGGAGGGGGGTCCCCAGTAAGCCTGAGGCCCAGTTGTCCTCAGAGGGAGCCTCTCATTAACTTACCCCTTGCGGCTTTTCTCTCTTTCCACCATCTCTCTTCCCCACGTTGCTTCCTGGGATCACTTCCCAAATATATACCCCTTGCTCCAACTGAAGGTGTAGGTAAGTATAGCTTTAGAAGGGGTTTTATTACTACTTTTTGGCAGAAAATTTTAGGTCATTCTCTTTTCTTTTTTAGCCTTGTCAAACAAGGCCACCAAAAATTTGGTTGCCTCCCCCACAAAAAATGGGAGGGAGAGATCTGGATTATTCTTAAGAAGACCCAGAGAAAAGAAACAATGATGAGAGTTGTACCAAATGGTCGATCTGCTCTCATGTAGTCTCACCGGGGTTATCGTGGCTCAGAAATTTTGTTGCAAATACACTGGGGCTGGACTGTGGGCCAGGGAGCTGGACTCTGTGCTAAAGCTTCACACATACAAATTGATTTAATCCTCACAAGACCCTCAGGAGGTGAATAGTATGATTGCCCTCGGTTTACAGAGGAGGAGACGGGGAGGTTAAAGCAATGTGGCCCAAGTCAGCTAGAAAAGGCAGAGTCAGAATTCCAGTACAGGCAGCTGGTTCTGGATTCTCAGAGCAGAACCTCTGACAGCCCTGAGCATGTGAGGGGCCTGTGACGAATGTTTGCTGGATTTGGCAGTTACTACATGCAGAGAAAGGAAAGATCATCTGCATGATGTTTGAAGACTTTGAGCCATGAACTTCTGTGGGGTCTGCTGAAGTCCATGGAGTCTTTCTCAGAATAATGTATTTTTTAAAAAAATATGTTTTTATTGTTTTTTTTTTAAGAGGGAGAGAGAGGAAGGGAGGGAAGAGAGAGACAGAAACATGGATAAGAGAGAAACATCAAAACGACTGGCTGCCTCTTGCAATCCCCCTTTTGGGGATTGAGCCTGTAGCCCAGGCATGCACCCTGACCAGGAATCGAACCAGTGACCTCTCGGTGCGTGGGCTGATGTTCAATAACTGAGCCACACTGGCCAGGCCCAGAATATCATTTCTAAGTGCATAAAGGAAAATACATGGGAAGACAAAGGGAAATAATCACACCGAAATGCACTTATAAATGTGCTACCAAAAATGGATATATTCATCATTCGTCTATAGGGTAGCTACACATTGGGACGGGCTTCCTAATGCGTCAGTTTCACCGGGGCTGGATGGTTTCAGGAGGGACATCAGTGGTTGGCTTCAGAAACTGAACTCAAGACCCCTTCCCTCCAAGCCACCCTTTCCTGCATTAACTTTCTCAAACACACCTTCAATTGTATTTCTCACCAGTTCTAAGCCTTTCAGGGCCCACCCTCTGTTGTCCCCAGAGTAAAGTCCAGGATGCTCAGGAGGACATTCAAGGCCTGTGTGAGCTGACAACAGTCTGTGGGTGCAGATGCCCAGCTGAGGCACTGAGGCCTCTTTCTTCTGACCCTGAGCTGAGGGCTCCATTTGATTGACTTTGATTCCAAGTCCCAGGAGAAGCCTCCTCCCACCTCCCCCGGCAGCTGGATGCTAAATACAGGGCATTGGGCAGGACTCTGCCTCCCAGTAAACAGTTCAGATGAGTAATTATTCCACAGCCTATCCATTTTCTAATCTTTCGCCAAAGTTTTTCAGGGATGATTCATTCTGTGAAGTGAAACAGCTGGTTGGGCTTTTCCATGTTGTCTTTTTGTGTTTGTTATTGTTTCCATGATTCTTTTGTTGCTGCTGACACTTTATCATCCCTGACATGTGACTTCCTTCTTGTCCCAGCAGTCTTTTGTCTTTTGTCTCCTCTGACTAAGGGGGACCTCAACCTGTGCCCCAGTCTTCCCTTCTATTTCAGCTTGATCTGCTTTTTAAAGCAATATTTTAAATTGATTTTTAGAGAGAGGAAGGAAGAGGAAGAGAGAAAGAGAAACATCAATGTGAGAGCGAAACATCGATTAGCTGGCTCCTGTGCACCCTTTACCAGGGATAGAGCCTGCAACCCAGGCATGTTCCCCGACTGGGAATTGAACCGGTACCCTTGTGGTACATGGGACCACACCCAACCAACGGAGCCACACCGGCCAGGGCTGATCTACTTTTTCAAAGTTTTTACTGTGGTGGGTGGAAAGAGCATGGGTCTCTGAGTCCAGCAGAGCTGATTGCTCAGCTACTCACTGTTATATAATCATGTGCAAATAGTGTGACCTCTCCTAGCCACAATGCACTCATCAGTAAAAATGGGAACAAACATATCCATTTTCCAAGATTTTGTGAGAACTAAATGAGGATAGGTCTGTGGAAGAACTTTGCATAGTATCTGGCTCGGGGTGAATACTCAGCATCTGAATTTTCATTTCCTTTCTTCTACTAGAGAGAAAGTGCCTAGCTCTGAGGCCTGAAAACGTAGGTTGGTGTCGGTGTCTAATGGAGAGCCAGTCACAATGAAACTTGCAGATGACCACTCCTCCCCGGGGGTAGGATCTGGGCCTTTTGCTTCAGTCTCAGTAGCTCCTACCCAGCATGGGGTGTGGCTTCTAGTAGGGATTCCAAAAATGTCTGTTGAATGAAAGAATGAACAAATGGCCAGAGGAATGAGTGAATACATTCTTCCTGATAAAGGATTTGAGAATAAGTAATGCGAAATTAATCAAACAATTTGTAATACGTGAAGCATCTTCGCAAATCCCTGACGTCCACACCTCTGACACTGCCGAGTAAAAAGCTGGTCATGGAAGTCTGCACACGGTGGTGCGGGCAGTGCCGAGGGCGGCAGAGGCCTTGGGGAACTTAAGCATCCCATAATGCAAGAGCAGGTGGGCGAGGCAAGTCACTCCCTTGCGCGAGTTGTTAGGGTAATCGGGAGACAGCGGCGAAGGCGTGACGAGGAGTTGCCTGGTAATTACTATTGTTTCAGCATGAATACATGTGTGTGTGTGTGTGTGTGTGTGTGTTTCTGCCGAGTAATTGCTGTTTCTGGGTTGCAGCAGCAGGTCTGACTGTGGAGCTGCCTCGGAGGAATGACTTCAGATGATTAAGCTCGGCTTCGCACCACCTGATGGCCTGCCCTGTCACCGTCTCTGGCCTCAGCAGCAGCCTCCCGGCCCGCCTCCCGCTTCCCTGGTTGCTCCATCACAGTGCATTCTCCACACCACCACCACCACCAGGACCTTTCCAAACCATGACTCAGAGCTTCTGAGCCTCGCTACTTAACACTTTCCACTCCTATTTTCATTAGGAGAGAAGTCAGTGCGGCACCCTGGCCCATGTGGCTCAGTTGGTTGGGCATGGTCCTGTGCACTGCAAGGGTGCCAGTTCCATTCCGGGTCCCAGAACATGCCTGGGTCGCAGGCTGTATCCCTGGTGAAGGGTGTGCAGGAGACAGTGAATTGATATTTTGCTCTAACATTTATGTGTTTTTTTCCTCTCTCCTTTCTTTATCTCTTTATTTTTCTTTATCTCTCTTTATCTTTATCTCTCTCTAAAAGTCAATATATATATTCATATACTTTTTAATTTAAATATATATATTTTAAAATGCAGTGCTTCTGTGCTTGGTACCCAGCTCCTGCCCTTGTCTTCCTCTCCATCGCCTCTTCCCCTTATGCTCCAGACGCCCCAGCCTCTCACCTGGCTCCTCAGACACACCAAGCCGATTCCCACTGCACAGTCACCCCCCAGCCCCTAACCTCCTTCACGAGTCTGGCTCTTCCTCCTCACTTAGCTCTCAGATCCTTTCATTCCCCAGAGTGTCCTTCTCCGACTTTCTGAGCTGCAATAGCTCTCTCCCTTCCTCTCTGGGCCTTGGCCTAGGATTCTGGAGCCGTGGGTTCGTCAGCAGCTCAGAGTTACCAGGTGGCTTCCGAATTCCCAAAGGACTGCTGGGCACAATTGTGTGTGGGAGGTTCTGTCCCTGGAAGGTCTGTGGCAGCCTGTCTCTACTTCTCTCCACACTTATTTCTTCATGTTACTTAGGACTCCCTAAAATCACCTTATTCATTCATTTATTTAGGGCTGTTTTTGTCGAATTTTCCTTCCCCTGGGGGAATATAGGGCTCAAAGGTTTATATCCATCTGGTTCACCACTCTATCCTTAGCACAAAGTAGCCATAATAGATGCCCAATGACTATCTGTTAGGTGAATAAGTAAATCAAGTCTGTCGCACTAAGAATACACAAGCTCATGGAGCAGAAGCCCTGTCAACTTCCCAGCATCCTTTGCTAGAAAATGGGGGTGGCATCATTCCTTCATGATGGAGAGAATGTCGGGAGGAGGCGCCCACAGGCTGCCACAGTCCTCCCAGGAACATAACCTCACACACACAATTGTCCTTTGGGAATTCCTGAAGCCACCTGATAACCCTGAAGCTGCTGATGAACCCATGGCTCCAGAATCCTAGGCCAAGGCCCAGCATACGAATTTGTGTGATGGTTCATGTCATAGCTGACACGAACACCGATCTGGATTCTGTACTCAGCAGTCCTCTTTGTTAAGAGTAATGGTGGGGTTCAGGATTAGTTTAGTAGCGATGAACATGGACTCTAGATAGCTAAACAAAATGGGAATTGGCTGGAAAGCTATCAGAGCTCACAGTTCTGAGGAGGGACTGGCATGACTAAGCCAAGGAAGTAAGGAAATGCAGGGCAGAGTAGGTGAACGATGGGGACGCGGAGGCAAGCCAAGAATGTCACGGGCAGGAAACCCAGCCTGTTTCCAGGCACCTGAGGTGGGCCCCTGCCTTCTCTCTTCCGTTCCTTTCAGGACTGAGAAAGGGCAAACTTGTCTGAAGCAGGATATGCACAAATTAAGGAAGCAGCATTCCTGTCAGCTCTGCCTGTTGAAAAACGAAGAGGTGACGGTAACATCTTCATCATCCGCCTGCAAAGGACCTGATCAGACCGAGGCCAACACCAAAGGGCAACGTGGCCCCAGCAAGTCTGGGCTGGACCGGGCCTGGCAGCAAAGCCGGTGTCACAGATGTCGTAGGGGACCAGCAGGTCAGGAAAACGTGTGAAGCCAGCTGGTGCAAGGAGGTCTAGGGACACAACCTGTGCCAAAGATCCTTGGTGCCCCACCCTAAATATATTTGTGATATAATAATATGGTTTCTGGGTCCTGGCTGAGTAGCTCAGTTTGTTAGAGCATCATCCTGGTAACACCAAAGCTGCAGGTTCAATCCCCTGTCAGGGCACATATAAGAAGTAACCGATGAATGCATAAATAAGTGGAAAAACAAATCAATGCTTCTCTCTCTCTCTCTCTCAAAATCAATTAACAATTTTTTAAAAAAAAAAAGATAATGTGGTTTCTTTTCTTTAACGTATTGAGGGAATGGATTCCTTGGTGCCTTGCCTAACTTTTTTTTTTTTTTTTTGGGTTCCTGGTACTTTTATTGCTTTCAGATCAGATCCTGAGGAGAAAGTTAACACCCAAGAAGACATCCCTTGGATTGTTCATAGTGAGAAAAGCCAACGCCATTGTCTTCCTTCCTAAGGTCATGGATTCCCCCAGGAAACAGGGGAAGTTTTCTTTTTATTTCTTCCACATGGAAGCCACAAGATGTATTATAAAGTGACAATCCCATCTGATGTAGCAATTTTGTCCTTAGAGAATAGATGATGTTTTCAAAAGACTTCTTGCCATTTCCTGTTTGGACTCCATTCCTCTTTGCAAGCTGCTTTCTCTTACAGGAATGATCTGATTACCTTTTAATAATAATGAACAGGTTGCTTGTTTCTTTGAGTGGACAGCAGTGGATAAATGGTGACCCTAGAGTATTGCTTCTAGTTCTGTTCCAGAGGCACCAGTCAAGACTCTATTACTATAAGCTTTTTTTTTTTTATTTATCTTTATTGTTCAGATTATTAGTTGTTCCTCTTTTTTCCCCCATAGCTCCCCTCCTCCCAATTCCCACCCCAACCTCTGACCTTGCCCCCCATTGTCCTCATCCATAGGTGTACAATTATTGTCCAGTCTCTTCACGCATCCCCAACACCCTTAACCCCCGAAAATTGTCAGTCCACTCCCTTTCTATGCCTCTGATTCTATTCTATTCACCACTTTATTCTGTTCATCAGATTTTTTATTCACTTGATTCTTAGATTCACTCGTTGATATATATTTGTTGTTC
>PVJC01001321.1:0-96581 GCA_004026665.1 Murina feae
ACACACACACACATATATATACATATATATGTATATTAGTATAGTTATCTCCCATTTTCCCCCTTTTACCCCTCTCCTCCCAATCCCTACCCACTCCCCCAGGTCTTCACTACCCTATTGCCCATGTCTATAAGCTATAAAGTATGTAAGTTCTTTAGTTTACCTCTTGTCCCCTCCAACCCCACATCGAAGTATGTCAGTCTGTTCCATGCCTCAGGTCTTATTTTGTTGGTCAGTTCATTTTGTTCATTAGATTCCACAAATAAATGAAATCATGTGATCTTTATATTTCTCAGATTGGCTTATTTCACTTAGCATAATATTTTCCAGGTCCATCCATTGGAGTTCTTTCTAAAGTGATGTTCCAGTGTTAGCCACTAGCTTCCAGGATGTTGAGAGGCAGTCATGGTAAGGCAGTGGTAGTTTCCCGATGTTTCTTTATGATCCTTGCATCCATATGGTTCATGAACTGAATAGTTCCAGTGTCAACCTACTGATTGCTCACCTTTCTGATAGGTGCAAAGCTAGTAGCTTGCTTGGATGGTCATTTCTGCATTGCTCTGGGAGTTATTTCTGAAATAATATATTTTTAGAGCTTCCTTCTCCAGCCATTCCAGTTAACTTTAAAACACCCAGTTCCTTTTATTAAATTCCTTTGTACTTAATATAACTAGACTGGTTCTATTTATTGATTTGTACCTTTATTCTTATTGTATATTTGTGTTATAGAGGGAGACTGGTTTGGGGGCAAGGGGAATGTGGATATTGTGTCAACTCCAAACCTTATTTTGAGAGGAGGGAGTATAGTGATTCCACAGGCAAGAGAGAATGGTGCCCTCATGGAAAGAAACCAGGCTGGTTGCAGGGATCTGAAGATCAGCCGGGACCTAAATAGGGGTTAGGTAAGGGGAAAGCCTTTGGGGTTCTCAGACATCTTCACCCGGACTTTCGTTACCTTAGGAAGAAGGCTTGAGGTGAGTTTCTTCAATCAGTGGATATAGGTGTTTAGCATTTTATTTATTGTTCTGTATATTTATTGTTTTGCTTCTGAATTTCTGGAAGCTTGGTTTCCTAAGTAGTTTTTGTATTCTTAGTGCAATCATAGTGCACTCAAAGAACCCCCCTTTCTTTCTGTTTTCCCCCTCCTCCATAGCTGAGAGCTAATTTGCATATGGTCTCCATTCAAACTCATACAACCATCCCTGAATTTAGTAGAATAAAAATTAGTTTTGCCTAGGTACTATTGGGGGAAGTAATTCTATTCAACAAATAGAACTTGAGCATATGCTTATTCATTAGAGAAAGAGGAAAAGAAAGAGAGATACATTGATGTGAGAGAGAAACATCAATCTGTTGCTTCCCATACGCACCTCAATTGGGGATCAAACCCGCAACCTTATGGTGGATGGGACAATGCTCTAACCAACTGAGCCAGCTGGCCAGGACTCAACAAATACCTCTGAACTGTAGTAAACATCAGGACTTCCTGGGCCTGTGCCTCTTCTACTTTTCTCATCCACCCACTCTGGTGACACGCTCTGAAACTTGATTTCAAGGAACTGCACCACCTCCACAGTCAACATTGAGCATATTGTTATCTGCTTATAAACTCCTTCTTAACAGATGGCTTTGCTTTCTATTTCAAAGCTAAGGTTTTCCTTCGGAAATTTCCTCAACTTTTTTACCCAACTAATGAACTTGGTTACACTCAGAACTTCTTTCACTTCCTTCAGTCAGTTTAAGAAGTTCACTGTTTAAAAAAATCTTTATAGAGATATAATTCACATATATGATTCACGCATTTAAAGTGTACAATTCATTGTTTTTTAGTGTATTCATAGAGTTGTACAACCATCAACACAATCAATTTTAGACATTTTTATTACCACAAAAGACACCTCGTAGTCATCACTGTCCACCTTCTGGTTTCCCCATTGTCCCTCCATAAGAAATCACTACTCTCTTTCTCAATAGATTTGCCTATTTTGGGTATTTCATATAAATTGGATCTTTGTGACTGACTTCTTTCACTTAGCATAATTTTTTCAAAGTTCATTCACATTTTAGGATGTATCAATACTTAATGGTTTTTTATGGTTAAATAATCTAGTGTATGAATATACCTAATTTAAAAAATATATATTAATCACTAGATAGCCATTGGTTGTATTCACCTTTGGGCTATTATGAATAATGTTACTGTGCTGAGTCCTTTGTTTATATTAACTCTGATCAGAGAGTGATAGGAATTTGGAAGCTTTCCCAGCCCCCTCCACTTTCCCCCCAATAGATAAGAGTTTAATTGAAAAGTACATTGACTTGACTCCATTATATCTGAATGACAATAAGAGAAACCACTGAGCTCTGACACAATTTCTTTTGTGGTGTAGTTTGGTTCAAACACGATAGGAAATGTAGTATATTGTTCCAGAAGGGACAAGAGCAACACCATGATAGGAAAAAAATTGTTTTCTCAGTTTGAGATTAGACCACATTTAGGCTATGAATAAATCACAGTTCTCCTTAATGGAAACCCTGAACTGAGTTTAAAGCACTTATATCCATTCTTGCTCACAGCTTGACAAGCCCTTTCTGTGTCTTCAAAGGCCAGTGGTGACTGTCAGATGGGAGCTTTGACAAACATCTGGCTGAAGTCTGGGGCCTTTACATATGATAGCAAATGTGGGAGGGGACTCAGGTGGCATAGTCTCCTAGGGAAGGGGATTGACTTTTCTGAAATAGGCTGGAAGCAAAAAGAGGGTGAATGACTGAACTCCTGTAAATGCTAACAGCAAGGAGGAAATTAGGGAGACCTTCGTTCAAAAGTGAGATTTTTTTAAATCTGTGTTGTAGTGGTAAAGGCCTAGCCACACTAAATTATACTTACAACAAACCTACAAGGTGTGTATAAATCCATTTCATCAGATGAGGAAACTCAGGCTCTTAGAGGTTACTTCATATTTAAGAATAGAGGCCCAGTGCACGAATTCATGCACCAGTGGGGTCCCTTGGCCTGGCCTGCAGAATCAGGCTGAAAACAGCTCTCTGACATCTCCAAAGGGGTACCAGATTGCAAGAGGGTGCAGGCCAGGCCGAGGGACCCCACTGGTACATGATCGGGGCCAGGGAGGGACATGGAGGGCCAGCTGGGGAGGGACCACAGGAGGGCTCCGTGGCATGTCTAGCCCATCTCACTCAGTCCTGATTGGCCAGACTCCAGCAGCAAGGTAACCTATTGATCAGTGCATCTGCCCCCTGGTGGTCAATACACATCATAATGAGCATTTGAGTGGCCTTAGCATATTATTAGCATATTATGCTTTGATTGGTTGAACGGACGATCAGATGACCGGACACTTAGCATGTTAGGCTTTTATTATATAGGATGAGGCTAAACTCCTTGACATCACAGCCTATACTTCCCATTCACTTTTTTTTTTCTGGTGAAAAAGATATTTTTATTTATTTTTTATTGATTAAGATATTATGTATGTGTCCTTATCCTTCCATTGCCTCCCCACCCTCCCCAGTCCTGCCCTCACCTTCACCCCCTGTTGTCTGCATCCATTGGTTAGGGTTATTTGCATGCATACAAGTCCTTTGGTTGATCTCTCCTCCTTACCCCCACCCTCCCCTACCTTCCCTCTGAGGTTTGAGCATCTGATCAATGCTTCTCGTCTCTGGATCTGTTTCTGTTCATCAATTTATCCATTCACTCTCAACCCATTTCAAACACTAACCACTTCACTGAAATTGCTCTTGCCAAGGTCACCAAAGAATATTATTTTGGTGAACTCTATCAGATAGTCTTTAGATCCTATCTGTTTAATCTTTTTACTGCTTAGCAGCTTCTGACCCTGTTTACAAGTCACTTCTAAAAATTCATTTTTCTGCTGGCTTTCATTGCAGTGGGCTCACTGTGGTGTTCACCTTTCTGACCGTGCCTTCTTTGTGTCCTTACTGATTTCTCACATTTTCTATTTTTATTTTTCCCAATATTCTGTCTTTGATCTTCATGGTAAATAATGTGCTTCACTTCCAATGCATTCCAGCCCAGCCTCCTTCTAACATGTGGAAGCCAGAAAGCTAAACAACACCTCCCACCACCTTTTCTCCACCCTCTCCTCCTCTGCTGCAACAAACAAAACAAAAAGCAAAGCAAAACATTTTTCAGATGCTCTAGAGTTCTGGTTGTAATTTAAATTCTGCTAAACAAATACATGTATGTGATATTTAGATTTAGAGCTATTTTGAGAAGAGAGAGTAAAGGCATGGGGTCTTTTAACCCCATTTGGGGGAAGAGGGACTGGTATAGATCTTAATGAGTGTGAAGTGGTTTTGGAACAAGTAGCTAAAATAATAGTTTCTGATGTGGCCAACAGTTTCCTGATTTTAAAGATCTCTGATCATTTTAAAGGCAGCATCTTCCTCAGTTGCCCAGTTCTGTAGTGTGGCTTTGGGAATTGTCTGTAATAACTTAGGATAGTCTTTTTTGTTAGTGTTCCTAAGGAAGCCATTAATATTCTGTTATATATCGCTTTTCTCTTAAACTCATCCAGTGGATTCTTTTCTTTGTATATACCTTGTAAATATTGACCAATACACTACTGGTTTTGACTTGTTTTTGTTTGTTTGTTTGTTTTAAATTCAATAGGCTGTCCATGGACAGTATCACCTAGTATCATTGACTCATTTCTGCTAACTTTATATCTGCAGAGGTGGCAACTCTATTAAGCTCTCTAGATTTGTAAATTCAGCTGCCTACTGGACATCTCTATCCAGATATCAGATGAAACCTGAAATTCAATGTATCCGAATTTTAACTAACTTTTCTCCTAATAGTTTCTCGGCTCCCTATCCAGGTATGTAATGGAGAAACCCAAGCCTCATCCTGTATTCCTTTGTTCCCTTCATTCTCAACTTTCCATCCTTCCCAACCCTGCTCCTTCCAACTTCTAAACATGCTTTGTGTCCATCCTTTTCTCCCCAGCCCCATTGCTCATACCTCAGGTTTTCTTTTTGTGTTTTTGTGGGTTTTCTTTTTTTACAGAATTAGAAGTCTTCCTCTTCTCCTTTTCTTCATCCTTCTCCTTTATTTCTCCTAGGTTTTAAAATCTGCAATTAGTAGCTCTGATAAAGATTTAATTTCAAAAATATATAAAGAACTCATAAAACTCAACACCAAACAAACAATCCATTCAAAACATGGGCAAAGGACCTGAAAATACACCTCTCCCCAGAAGACATACCAACAGCCAATAAATATGTGAAAAGATAGTCAACCTCACTAGCAGTTAGGGAAATGCAAATCAAAACTACAATGAGATACCTCCTTATACTTGTTAGAGTGGCCATTATCAAAAAGGCAAGCAATAACAAGTGTTGGAGAGGTTGTGGAAAAAAGGGGACCCTCATTCACTGAAGCTGGTGGGAATGTATACTTGTGCAGTCTGGCAATTCCTCAAAGAATGAAGAACAGAGCTACCATACAACCCAGCTATCCCTCTCCTGGGTATATACCTAGAAAACTTGAAATGTATTCGCAAAGCTATATGTACTCCTATGTTCATTGCAGCATTATTCACGGTGGCCAAGACATGGAAACAAGCAAAGTGTCCTGTGATAGAGGACTGGATAAAGAAGATGTGGTACATATACACAATGGAACACTACTCAGCCACGAGAAAGGATGCAATAATGCCATTTGCAAAAACATGGATGGATGTTGAAAATATTATGCTAAGTGAAATAAGTCAGTCAGAAAAAGCTAAGGACCATATAATTTCACTCATATGTGGAATATAAAACAGAAACTTATGAACACAAACAGCAATTTGGTAGTTGCCAGAGAGAAGGAGTTGGGAGGAGAAGGGTGTTCTAATATAAGGTAACAGGAGAAGATTTGGGTGGTGGGCACATGGTGCAATATACAAATCTTGTAACATAGAAACGCACATCTGAAACCTATATGATCATGTCAACCACTGTCACCCCAATAAATTTAATTAAAAAAATAAAATCTCTATTGCAGATAATTTTTTTTAATGTTTTAACATGACTGAAATTGGGATGCATCTTATAATTGATGGTGTCTTCATTTGCTGTCAGCCAGAAAGTGGTTCTAATATAGAGATCATTATCTACTTGCACAAAATTTATTATTATTTAGAGTTATACAACTGAAAAACTACAACTCCCTGTTTCCTTCAATAATTATTGAAGAACCATTTGAGGAAGGAAGGAATATGAATCCTGATCATTATATAATAAATTTTTATTGCTGCCTTATGGTAAAATTAAGTAATAACAGTATCAAAAGCTGCAGAATGGGTATCAGCAGCTTGGAAGAAAACCACCAGATAATATTAAAATGTTAAGTGACTTAATTAGGAAGGCTAAGTAAGCACTCTTTTAATAGCTGCTGTATATTGCTAATACTCTAGATAGCACAGAGAAGGATACTGTCTGGAAAAATATGGAGATCAACTCCTTTGAGTCCAAGACAATTCAGAAGAGTTGGATCTATAAGGAAGTTTTAGAAATACTATGGCTATATTTCATTTACTTTGTAATATATGTACAAAATGAGATATGATCAAAATCCTATATAATAAAAGGGTAATATGCAAATTGACCCTAACAGCAGAATGACTGGGAATGATTGATCACTATGACACACACTGACCACCAGGGGGCAGACGCTCAATGCAGGAGCTTCCCCTGGTGGTCATTGCACTCCCACAGGGTGAGCTCTGCTCAGCCACAAGCCAGGCTGTCAGCTGCCCTGCCAGTACAGCTTTGGTGGTGGGAGCCTCTCCTGCCTCCTCAGCAGTGCTAATGATGGCCAACTGCAGCTTAGGTCTGCTCCCCACTGGCAAGTGGACATCCCTCAAGGGCTCCCAGGCTTCCAGAGGGATGTCTGATTTCCAGCTGAGGCCCGATCGCCTGGGGAGCGGACATCCCCCGAGGGTTCCCAGACTGCGAGAGGGCATAGGCCGGGCTGACGGACACCCCCTGTCAAGTGCACAAATTTTTGTGCACTGGGCCTCTGGTATCTATATAAACCTAAAATAGCTTTTCCAATCAATATAAAAATTATTAGCTCTAGGAGAGCATTCTGTCCTAATTTTCAGCATTTTTTCTTAGAGGTACATAAAAAAATAGTGCACCTTAGTGCACTAAGATTCAGCGAAGTATGATACTTCTCTAAGTTGTTTAGCTTTTTAAAAAGTAAAAATCTGATTTCTTTTAGGCACATACCCACTTTCTGCTTTTTGGAGGCAATTACTTTCAAGTCTTTTAAATGTTTCTTCTGGTGTTTGCTTCTTTTTCTCTAAGCAGTATCCTTGTACTGCTTCCTCCAGTTCCCCCCTCCTCCAGTTAGATCTATCTATTGAATTCTCAACGTAGGAAATAACTATTTCATGCTCTCTTACTGCCTCTCACCCCTCAAGACATTATACACATCCTCCTCACTTTCCTTTTCCTCCCAAAGTTTATGTAATAATTTTTAGTTAGATCAGTATTCACCATCTATAATATAATAATAAACGTGTAATATGCTAATTAGACTGGACATCTTTCTGGACGACCTTCAGGACGAAGCTGGGGCTGGCAGCTGGAGGGAGGCCTGGGTCCTGACTGCCAGAGGGAAGCCAGTGCCAGCAGCCGGGGGAAGGAAGGCCTACTCTTGCAGGAACTTCATGCATCAGGCCTCTAGTTTACGATATTATGACTGTTACCAGTATTCCCACCTGAACCATGTAGTATACTATTAATTCATTTTCTTTTTTGTAATATTTTGTTTTCCTTGTAATTAATAATCTCCCTCATCCGTTAGTTTAGTTTTCTGTTCCTCTTACTGTTTCATTTTCAGACTATCTGGAAAATCTGTATCTTTTCTCAGTATAGTCACGTGCTCAGATATTCTGTTAATTTCATTTTGAATGGACTGTTTCTTTGCGTGGGACTTGTTTTGTTCCCATCTTTTCATCTGGACTGGATGGCTCTCTGGGCCTGTATCAACTGCCATCCTGAGATTTTCAGTTGCCGTCACCCTGTGATTTCCCCTTCATCTCTTTTTTGTGAGATCTCCTAATTCCTGTGTCACATGCCTCTCCTTTTCTTGGCTTACTCTTGTTTTGGTGGAGCACATGTTCCAGTCACAAGCTCAGAAAGGATGCTGGAGGAGTAAATGTTTTAGAGAGAGAAAAAAACTAGAAAGATCACTTAGAATTATAGATTTGCTGCCTCGTGCACGCCCCCTACTGGAGACCAAGCCCCACAACCTGGGGATGTGCCCTGACAGGAATCAAACCTGTGACCTCTTGATTCATGGGTCAACACTCAAACACTGAGTCACACCAGCTGAGGAAAGACCCTGTATATCTTAAAATGTCTCTAGTTTACTCCACCCCTTGATTAATATTTTGTCTTGAGTATAGAATTCTAGGTTGAAGTAAGTTTATCTTTAAATTTTGTGAGCATTGTTCACTCATTGTCCTTTTGCTACCATTTTACAATATAAGCTTGATGCCATCTTGAATCTAGATCACTTGAATGTAATCATCCCTCCATCCCTATTCCAGGGACTTTAGAGCTTCTCTTTGTTCCTGAATTTTGAAGTTTTGTGATGTGCTGGGCCCTGAGTGGACTCTCCTAATCTGGAAGTTTTTTCTTTAAACTCTGGGAATTATTTAATTCATAGTTTCTTTCCTTTGTTTTTTTCTGGAACTCTTGTGATTTAAATGTTGGATCATCTAGAACCATCCTCTTCTGGTTTTGCTTTGTAGGATATTTCCTCAATTTTGTCATTCAAACCTTCTTGAGTTTTATATTTCTAATATCACTTTAAAAAATTTCTTTTATTATCTGAATGCCCTTCTTTTCAGCCTTCTATTCCTGTTTGTGAGTGCATCATTCTTCCTAATTTTTCTTAAAGATATTAGTAATAATAATTATTTCTTCTTAAATTGTGTTTCTTCAAGATCTACTTTTGGGTAGTTTTTTGTTTGTTGTTGTTATGTGTGTGTATTATTTATGTTTTGTATTGGGATTCTGTCTTTCACATTGGAGGCCCTCCTCAAATATTTGGTGATTCTTGATTATCCGCCCTTATTTATGAGCACATACTAAAAGCTGATTTAATGTCCTGCGTGTGTGTGCTGGGCTTTTTGATGGAGGGCTTGGCTATGTAGTCATTAGGCAGAGCCCAGGCAATTTTACTGTGGGACTCCCAACTATCTCAGTATCTAGATGTCTCTTCTCTTGGTCTGATCACTTTCCCCAGAGATAAATCTTTCAACCAGATACAGCTTATGACAAATACTCTTTTATAAAGTATTTTATAAAAATACTCTTTTATAAAGTATTTCTTGATTCCGTTGGACTTTTTCTGCACTGGTGGTACT
Source organism: Murina feae (assembly GCA_004026665.1). Classification (NCBI taxonomy): domain Eukaryota; kingdom Metazoa; phylum Chordata; class Mammalia; order Chiroptera; family Vespertilionidae; genus Murina; species Murina feae. The sequence continues at coordinate 9,411 of PVJC01001321.1, forward strand.
CTGTATATCCTTTACCAATTTATTTTTACTTTTTATCCTCATTTAAGGCTATGTTTTTATTGATTTTCAGAGAGAGGAGAAGAGGAAGAGGGAGAGGGAGAGGGAGAGGGAAAGAGAGAGAGAGGGAGAGGGAAAGAGAGAGAGAGAGAGAGAGAGAGAGAGAGAGAGAGAGAGAGAGAGAAAGAGAGAGAGAGAGATTGGTTTCCTCTTGTGTGTGCCCTGACCCAGGATTGAACCCACAACCTTTTTGGTGTACAAAAGGATGCTTCAACCTCTGAGCAATCGGCTAGGGCTTTACCAATTTAAAACCTAAATGTTAGTTCATAGAACATATCATTAAAATGTTAATATGTTTTATATTTGTTTTTATACTCCTCTAAGAGAAAATAGGTACTCTTCTTATTGATTCCTGTGTCTCAATCTCCTAGCAAATGCCTGGCATACAAAAGGAACTCAATAAATATTTCTGCAATAAGTTTGTATCAGGTATTGTATTAGGTTATAGAGTGTGTGAAATGGAGTGGAAGTGGGATTTTAAAAGTAGGCTAAAGAGATATTTTTCTCTCAGAATGATTACATCTATCCATACCCAAAGGTATCCTGAAACCTAAATTTTTATCTCAAGTTAGTATTGACTTTTTTTATATGTGATAAAAATTTAAAAAACTGTTCTCAAGTATTTAAAAAGGTAGGGTACTAAATGGACTGCTGTAAAAAGAAGAAATAGGAAGGGAAGAAGGAACACAGGCATAAAGAATAAAAATGGCGACAAACAAGTACCCATCAATAATAACCTTAAATATAAATGGATTAAATGCTCCAATCAAAAGACATAGGGTAGCTGAATGAACAAGAAAACATGACCCATATATCTGCTGTCTCCAAGAGACCTACCTCAGGATAAAGGACTCACGAAGACTTATAGTGAAGGAATGGAAAAAAATTTTTCAGGAGGATGGAAATGAAAAAAAAAGCTGGGGTAGTAATATTTATATGTGACAATATAGACCTCAAAGTGAAGGCCATAACAAGAGATAAAGAAGGCCACTTCATAATACTAAAGAGAGCAATTCAACAAGAGGATGTAACTCTGGTAAACATATATGTACCCAATACAGGAGCACCCAGATACATAAAAAAAACTTCTGGAAGATATCAAGGAGAGATCGACAGTAATACAGTCACAAGGACTTTAATACCCCATTGACACTACTGGATAAATCCTCTCAACAAAAAAATCAACTAAGAAACATCAATCCTAAATGACTCAGTAGGTCAGATGGAATTAATTGACATCTCCAGAAACATTTCACCCCAAAGCCACAGAATATATGTTCCTCTCAAGAGCAGATGGGACATTTTCAAAGATAGACCACATATTGGGACACAGGCAAAGTCTCTTCAAATTCAGGAAGATAGAAATCCTATCAAGCATCTTCTCAGATCACAGTGGCATAAAATTAGAAATCAACTACAATAAAAACAATCCAAAAAAATCAAACACTTAGAGACTAAATAGTGTTCTATTAAACAGTGATTGGGTTACCAAAGAGATCAAAGAAGAAATAAAAAGCATCCTGGTAACAAACGACAATGAAAACACAACAATCCAAAATCTATGGGACACAGTGAAAGCAGTCCTGAGAGGGAAGTTCATAGCTCTACAAGCCTACCTCAAAAAACAAGAAAAAGTGGTAATAAATTATCTAAACCTACAACTTAAAGAGTTAAAGAGCAACAAGAAAAGTCCAAAGTAAGCAGAAAGAAGGAAATAATAAAGAACAGAGCATAAATAAACAACATAGAGACAAAAAAAAAACAAAACAGAAAACAAACAAACAAAAATAACAATATAAAAGATCAACAAAACCAAGAGCTGGTTCTTTGAAAGGATAAACCAGATTGATGAACCTCTAGCCAGGCTCACCAAGAAACAAAGAGAGAAGACCCAAGTAAACAAAGTCAAAAATGAAAGAGTTGAAGTAACAGACCCCACAGAAATACAAAGTATGGTCAAAAAATACTACAAACAACTATACTCCAACAAGAAAAATTCTTAGAAAAATACAAGCTTCCAAGATTCAATTGGGAAAAATTAAAAAACCTGAATAGGCCAATAACTACCAATAAACTTGAAGCAGTAATAAAAAAATCTTCCAGCAAACAAAAGCCCTAGTCTGGATGGCTTTATAGGGGAGTTCTACCAAACATTCAATGAAGAACTAAAACCTATCTTCCTCAGTCTATTCCAAAAAATTCAAGATGAAAACACACTTCCATACACCACAAAGAAAGAGAACTACAGGCCAATACCTCTGATGAACATAGATGCTAAAATCTTCAACAAAATTCTAGCAAATCGGATTCAGCATTACATTAGAAAGATCATATACCACAACCAAGTGGGATTTATGCTGGGGTTGCAAGGATGGTATAATATCTGCAAGTCAATAAATGTGATATATTACATAAACAGAGACAAAAATCACATAATCATATCAATCAATGCAGAAAAAGCATTTGACAAAATCCAATACCCTTTCTTGATAAAAACTCTCAGGAATCTGGGAATAGAGGGATCATACCTCAAAATAATAAAAGCCTTATATGACAAACCTACAGCCAACATCATACTCAATGGGACAAAACTAAAACCATTTCTCCTAAGAACAGGAACAAGACAGAGATGACCACTTTCACCACTCCTGTTCAACATAATACTGGGAGTGCTAGCCATAGCAATCAGACAAGAAGAAGAAATAAAAGGCATCCAAATTGGAAAAGAATAAGTAAACCTGTCATTATTCGTATATGAAATGATATTGTACATAGAAAACCCTAAAGACCCCATCAAAAAACTATTAGACTTAATAAATTAATTAGGCAATGTAGCAGGATACAAAATTAACATTCAGAAGTCTATGGCTTTTCTATATACCAATAATGAACTCATGGAAAGAGAAACTAAAAAAAAAACAACAAAAACAATCCTATTTACCATTGCACCAAAAAAATTAAGATATCTAGGAATAAACTTAACTAAAGAGGTAAAAAAAAGACCTGTACCCAGAAAACTACAGGACATGGAAAAAAGAGATAGAGGAAGACATAAACAAATGGAAGAACATACCATGTTCATGGATTGGTAGAATCAACATCATTAAAATTTCCCTAATCTCCAAAGCAATTTATAGATTCAATGCAATCCCCATTAAAATACCAATGACATATTTCACAGATCTATAACAAACTCTCCAAAAATTCATGTGGAATAAAAAAAGACCCCAAATAGCTACAGCAATCCTGAGAAAGAAGAACAAAGTTGGAGGGATCACAATACCAGATATCAAGCTATATTACAAAGCCACTGTTCTCTAAACTTCCTGGTACTGGCATATAGACCAATGGGCCAGAACAGAGAACAGACATATAGACCAATGGAACAGAACAGAGAACCCAGAAATATACCCAAGCCATTATGCTCAATTAATATTTGACAAAGGAGGCAAGAGCATACAATGGAGTCAAGACTGTCTCTTCAATAAACGGTGCTGGGAAAATTGGTCAAATACATGCAAAAAAATGAAACCAGACCACCAACTTACACCATACACAAAAATAAACTCAAAATGGATAAAGGACTTAAATGTAAGATGGGAAACCATAAAAATCTTAGAAGACTTCATAAGCAGCAAAATATCAGACATGTCATAGCAATATCTTTACCAATACAGCTCCTAGGGCTATGGAAACTAAGGAGAAAATAAACAAATGGGACTACATCAAAATTAAAAGCTTCTGCACAGCAAAAGAAACCATCAACAAAACAACAAAAAAGCCCACTGCATGGGAGGACATATTTGCCAATATTATCTCAGATAAGGGTTTATTATATAAACTCCCTCCTCCCCTCTCTCCAGCATTTACAGGGAACTCATACAACTTAACAAAAGGAAGATAAGCAATCTAATCAAAAAATGGGCAAAGGACCTAAATAGACACTTTTGGAAAGAGGACATAACGGAGGCTGAGAGACATATGAAAACATGCTCAAAGTCACTAGTCATCCAGAGATGCAAATCAAAACGACAATGAGGTACCATCTCACACCTGTCAGAATGGTTATCATCAACAAATCAACAAATGAAAGTGCTAGGATGGAGAGAAAAAGGAACTCTTGTGCATACTCATGGGAATGCAGACTGGTGCAGCCACTGTGGAAAAGAGCAAAAAATTAAAATGGAACTTCCATTTGACCCAGTCATCCCACTTCTAGGAATATATCCCAAGAAACCAGAAACACTAAACAAAAAGGACATATGCATCCCTATGTTCATAGCAGCATAATTTACAATAGCTAAGATTTGGAAACAGCCTAAGTGCCCATCATCAGACGAGTGGATTAGAAAACTGTGGTACATCTACACAATAGAATACTACGCTGCTATAAAAGAGAAGGAACTTTTACCATTTGCAACAGAATGGATGGAAGTGGAGAGCATAATGCTAAACAAACTAAGCCAGTCAGAGAAAGATACATATCACATGATCTCACTCATATGTGGGATATAATGCACAACATAAACTGATGAACAAAAATAGATCCAGAGACAGAGAAACATTGAACAGACTATCCAACCTCAGAAGGCAGGGAAGGGGCTAGGTAAGAGATAAACCAAAGGACTTATATGATGCATATTAGCATAACCAATGGACATGGACACTGAGGCAGTGGAGGCTGATCCCGGGGGACAGGAGTGGCGGCGGGGTGGTTAATCAGGAAAAAGGAGACCTGTAGTATTAAAACACTAAAAATAAAATGAAAGGGTATTTAAAATAAAATAAAATAAAATAAAATAAAATAAAATAAAATAAAATAAAAATCATAGGGCATCTCCAGATTGATGAACGTTACATTGTTTGAGATTTTTCAATAATGATGGTTTTGTTTTTCTTTATTTCCAATAAACTAGACATGGCAGCTTGATTTCTTGAGCTGTAGCATTTTTAAAAGGATAATAAAATGGTAGTATGCCTTTACACAACAAAGCAGAGGGTGTAACATATTTTTAAATGTTGTAAAAGTATTTGTCACTAATCTCCTACAGTCATGCCTGGTAATTTCCTCCCTGCTCTTGCTCTGCTCAGTTTAAAAGAATGGAACAAACTTCATAACCTATTATGAAACTGAACACATTACAGCATAAGAAAAATAAATGCTACTTTCTTAATCACAGAAAAATGTGTGTTTTTTAAGTGTAATATTAGAAAACAGTTGCTTATCTCTTTTAATTTTCTATTGAGTCCCACACCATTCCCTCACACATGACTACTAGCTAAGTCAGAGTGAATACTTGTATTGCTTCCTGCTCAGCTGAATCAACACTTCCGGAGGCTGTGACTAACAAAAGCCACAGCTCATGGTTCTACTTGACTTTTGAAAGTCCTAGTTAGCTTTAAGGACATAATTATGAGTACTCGTGTTTATAGAACTAGTAATTGGTTCAAAAACAAATCAGATCTCAGCAATGATTGTCAACTCATTCTCACTTGGCTTCTCCTCCCCCTGCCCTTTGGTATTGACTAATTACTTATTCTGAGATCATCCTATATAATAAAAGGGTAATATGCAAATTGACCCTAACAGCAGAATGACCAGAACGACTGCTGGACTATTCACTATGAGGCACACTCACCACCTCTTGGTCCCTTTCCCTGGCCAGCAGGCTCCAATCCTGATGGCCACCTGTGTTAGGGGCAGGGCCAGCTAGCAGGCGGGAACAGTTGACCTCTCAGTCCCTTCGCCTGGCCGTCAGGCACTGATCACCTGATGGCAAATGGGGAACTGGGGGTAGATGGCAACAGGGGGCAGGGCCAGCTGCAGACAGCTGGGAAAGATGGCCCTGATTGCAGGCCAGGCCTACGGACTGTACCCACACATGAATTTCATGCACTGGGCCTCTACTGATGGTATAAACAGAAAGTTTTTGGGCTCTAGGGCCCTTTGCTTTCCTATTTATGACTCAATTATAATGGGAAATATGAAAAAGGAAAGATGTGATTTCTGAAAGGCAATCTAACAGATTCTATGTCTATGAACATTATTTTGATAGCTAATTACCATGGAGATCAATTCATCTTCAGGAAAAGAGGAATGTTACCTAACTCCAAAAACATAAGAATTTCTTCCAATAGTATCACTGTGCATCTGTCATTGTACCATGAGTAGACTTTTAATTTCTCCCAGAAAGAGCTTTCATGAAGAGAAAGCCAATTTGTTTAAGTGCTTCGCCTTGTTTGATATCTATGCCCATAAAATTCACTTCCTTTGACTAGTGCTCACTCCAGTCTAATAACAAAGGCAAGGTCATTGATGCACTGACCATTCTTGGAGACCCTGAGCCTACCAGAGATGATAGACAGGTTTAGTAAATGTACCTATTTTCATCACACCCAAAATGTCCTGAAAATTTAATCTTTAACTTTCTATTTTCAGTTCCCCATATACTGTACATATTTCAGTTTCTTGCTCTCTGACTTCAGCCTCCTACACTTAGTTGAATCTCTCTCAAATAAAGCTATTACTGATGTCCTACTTGACAAACACAGCAGACTCTTTCCTGCCCTTATGTTTTATGAATTTTAAAAAAGCAATTGGTATAGTTTACAACCTACCCTTCCAGTACACTCTGTTGTTTTTTCTTCTAGTGCTTCAGTTACTCCCTACCCTCTTCTCTCTTCAATTGTTTCAATTTATCTGTCACTGTTTTTTGTTTTCATAGCCTTTGACCACCTGCTTCCTCATTCTCCTTGCATAGCACCCTACAACCAGAAGCTAGAGGGTTTGTGTGTTTTTTTTGCCCCTTAAATATAAGTACTTTGAGGAAAGGAAGCCAGTAAAGCAACCACAAGCTCTCTTCTGATACAAGAAGTACATGCAAATTGACTGCAAGGCAGGCACTATGAGGTAAATACATGAGACAACTTGTTTTCTTCTTTGCTGGCATCTGCATTCCCCTTCAGGTTTTGAATTCCAAGTAATGCTTGGACAACAACATGTATGTGTAATAAACTTGTGACTCAATGCCATAGAGATGGAGTGGAGAGGAGAGAAATATACTTTTCTATATAATCCTGCTTTCCCACTATTGAGAATCCAATAGACTATCTACTTTAACTGAATTAAACTAATTACTTAATGAATTCTATAGAAGTGCTATATTGATAATCTAATACCAAATGAATTTAAAATTTTGATTTTGGATGGTGGGCACACACAATGCAATATACAGATGATATATCATAGAATTGTACACTTGAAACATATAGTATAATCTTGTTAACCATTGTAACTCCAGTAAATTTAATTTTAAAATAAAATAAAAAATGCATATAAAAAAGAAAAATTGACCATCACTACATGAGGAAGCCCCCATAAAATTCCAGTGTGAGGTTCAGGGAGTTTCCATATTGGTGAACACATTCAAGTACCAGGAGGGTGACATACTCCAACTCCGTGGGACAGAAGCTCCTGCATTCCGGACACTCTTAGAACTTGCCCTATGCATCTCTTCCTCTGGCTGTTCGTCATGCCAATTTACGCTTCTACCCATCCTAAATGTATTGCGTAGCATTAGAATTTATCTTTGAGAATTTATTTGTGAAAATCATATATAAAATGCGGCATTACATATAATCTTTTAAAAAACTAAGAAAACATGGCATCTATTCTTCTCTACTAACTCCATCAAAATACCAGGAGAAGGGAATTTTTAAAGATATAACCCTCAAAAAGACAAAGACAATGGAAGAGAAGAAAAACTTGGGAGCACGAAAACATATGATGAAACTGGAGAAATCTAAATACTAATTTAACAGTGAAGAATGGCCAGAGGCAGGTGAAATTTTGCTGCAGATTAGAAAGATCCAGAAATTGGAACTGAAAGTAAATTGGATTGAAACTTCAAATGAGAATCAGGCTCCAGACAACTACTTCTCTCCCAACCTGGTAGAAGACAGAGGTGATTCTTTAAAGCAGGCACACCTGCGGACAGAGCACTGCTCTGAAAACAGGGTAATTCTATAGTTAAATGTGTTCCCCTATACAGCTCCAAGAAAACATTGACAGAGAGACTTACACTCCCCAGAGAGGAATTTAAAGGATTCCTCTTCATGATCAACCCATGAAAAAAACTAACAAATACCAATAGTGTGGGATTCCCAATAAGTGGCTGTGTCTTTGTTCAGTCAGTGAAATGCAAAAGCCCCGTTCATTGCTTCATATTTAAATATGATAAAAGTCACCAGACAATTGAGGAAACCATTTAACATGGAATAGAGTGTACAGAACTGAAGAAAAGAATTTAAAAAGGAACTTGGAGGATAAATGGACAAGACAGGACAGAAAACACTAGAAAAATATCATTAGCATTTGAGAGGCAAGAGAAGATAATGCACACATGAAAAAAATTCAGAAAACAACAAAAATTAGAAATTAAGTGTATGAGAACAGAAGTAAAAATGTAATAGAAGATAAAGATGAGGAAATCTTTCAGTACATGGAAAAAATAATAGAAATAGGAAGGAGAAAATAGATAAATCAGTTAATCAAAGGAAAAGAGTTGCAGAAATAAAGAGATAGAAAAAAAGACGGGATAAAATTAACTTAGAAACAGTACAAAAAATTCTCAGAATGGAAAGGTTTGAGTTCCCATACTTAGCAATGCATTAAAAACAAAACAACCAACTAAACAAAAAGATAGACAAAAAGACTCACTCACAGCAAAACAATAATCATTACCTTTTAGACCTCTGAGAACAAAAGACAGATGCTACTACTTCCAGAAGAAAAAAAGAGGTCACTTGCAAAGATTCAGGGATCAAAATAGTACTAGATATCTCAGCAGTAAAATTGAAAACTAGGAGAAAATGGAACAATCTCCTTAAAATGCCAAGGAAAAGTGAATACTAATCCAGAATTATATTCCCAGTCAAACTTTCAATCAAATGTGAGCTTTAGTTGCAAAGCCCTCAAAAACATTAACACATGTGTACCTTTTTTTTTTTCCGAAGAGACTACTGGAGGAGGTGTTTCACTAAATAAAGGGGTAAAAAGGATGACATAGACCCTAATATCCAAAGAGAACTAATGCAGGAGAGAGACGAAGGGAATTCCCAGTCTGGTGGTAAAGAGAGAATAGAGAAGCAGGTCAAGAGAAATTGTTTGGCACAAGAAGTTTGAGGAAGCCAAACAGGAAGTCCCTAAGAAGTAAAGAAACTGATATTTTGCCAAATCCTGTATAAAAGCATAATAATGCTAAGTGTCTGACCATTTCGTTGACCATTTGGTCGATCACTCAACCAGTAACTATGACCACCAGGGGCAGATGCTCAGACTGGTAGGTTACATGGACAAGACAGGGCAGAAAACACTAGAAAAATGTCATTAGCATTTGAGAGGCAAGAGAAGATAATTGGGGTCCAGCCAATTGGGACTGGGCAAGAGGGCTGGACACGCCCTGGAGCCCTCCCGCAGTCCCTCCCCAGCCAATCAGTCTCCTTTTGGCTCTGAAATGGGACTGGGTGAGACGGACCAAATTGGCCCAGATCACTGGCCAGACCGAGGGACCCCACCCATGCACGAATTCATGTACTGGGCCTCTAGTGTGTTTATAACAGTTTTGTGGTAGTATTTATAAAGCTGTTGAGTGTCTATATATGAATAAGAGATAGGTGTACCTAGAAACTAAAGAAATGAAAAAGAAGTGATTTATAACACCAGGGACAACAGTAAAAAATCAGCAAGCAATGATATGGTATGCTCATGCTTAGTTGGAAATAATAGTTATATAATGAAAATAGTGACAATTAACTTAAACATAATTATGATACTAATGGGACTGGATATTGCAGTAGAAAGTTTGTGTGTGGTATAAGAGAATTAAATGCTCATCTTTCATTGGAAAAATTCAATAGATTACATTTAATTTTTAAAAAATGCCAAAAATAGTATAAGCATACTATTTAGAAATATGGAGCCAACTACTAGATAACAACTATAAATGAAAACGCAACCTATCACCTCAAAATTAATGTAAACACTTACTGCTTTCCTTAGGGAATGGAAATAGAGAAGGGAAGAGGTAATATTTGAAATTTTTAATGTTTTGTAAACATTTGTAGAAATATTTGAACTTTATATACAGCCCTAGCTGGTTTGGCTCAGTGGATAGAGTGTCAGCCTGAAGACTGAAGGGTCCCAGGTTTGATTCCGGCCAAGGGTATGTACCCTTGGTTGCAGGCACATCCCCAGTAGGAGTTGTGCAAGAGGCAGCTGATCGATGTTTCTCACTATCTGTCTCCCTTTCTCTCTGTAAAAAATCAATAAAATATATTTTTTAAAAACGATATACAAGTATAATGTGCAAAGTAATTTTAAAATCCATCATGCAGAAACTATAAAATTTGAATACTGTAGAATCTCAGTGTAGGAAAAAATGTTAGTAGATCATTTTCCCAGTGGCTTTCCAACTGTTTGTACCACCACTCACCATTAGAATATATTTCACATAACAACCTAGGACTCACACACGTACACATACACTCATTTCCTCACTCCTCCCATACAACTAATAGAGATTTCATGAAACAATGCTTAGGATTAGTATTGGTAATGCCCTGATAATTTCCTCTTCTCTTAACAATTCTATTTTATATTTTTTAAAAAGTGTTTTGGGTTGTGACCCAATAATTGATATTTTTTAACCTACAACTTGAAAAACACTGGTCTAGTTCAACCATTTGATGTTTTGGACCTTGCCTCTTACAGAAAACTTCCTGATTTCCACTCAGCATTGATCCTTTGGCAAATTAATCCAGCTGGACTCTTGAAGTGGTTTGGTATTGGGCAAAGTTCGATGGGACCATCTCACATTGGACCAAACAATCTCCTTCAAGTCCTTTAGGGCCACTCATGAAGTTTGGGGTATGTCTCAGTGAATAGAAAAGCTTTCTGGATCCTACAGCACTATAAACATTTTCAACAATACTCTTGCACATAGAAGGTGCTTAATAAACATTTACTAATTTAGCTTGACTTGTTCTTAAAGGCTCTCTAAAACCTCATCATGGGTATTCATTTATTCATCCCCTTTCTGCGTTAGCTGTTTAAATAGAGCTGGCTGTTTTACATTTGTGTTCCCAATTGACTTGGCGGAGATTGCTCCATTGCCTCTGGAAGGGTTCAATGCTTAGAATAGCGCTGAAGCTCCATCACTAGTGCTGTTCTTTTTAAGGGTATTCATACATCATTGCTCATTCAAGTGCATTCAGCTTCATTCACAAAAGATGGATTCTGGCAGACCAGCCATCCAGGCATTTTGTTAAGCATACCCAAAGGATGCACATTTCAGACATCTTAATGGACCAGATTCTCACAAAAGAATGAAATACATTTGAAAACAGGAAACACAGAAGTCTGAAGGAATTTGGTTGAGTAAAAATATTGGCTCCTGGAAATTCTACTCTGCTTTGAATTCTTACACTTCATATATTACAAATGAAGACTGAACTCCTAATACTATAAAGATTAGACTCCGTCTCTGATTAGAGAATGGGTGTAGCTGCAAAGCAATCAAAGATTTATGGGAAGCCTGCCTAGTATACATTGAATCTAAGATATAATTTTAGCTGACTTACTCTGTGTCACCTGTAAATTTTCTTGAAGCTTATGCAGAGGAAAACACTGATCACAAATTTTTAAGCATTTTTCTTAAACTAAGCACACATTCCCAAACATGTATTATAAGATTGTCAAGCATTCCAATGGCTTTGTTTTTCCTTTTCAAGGTTGTAGAAATTGTACATATTTTGTATGTTTCCAAATAAAGCATACATCAAAGGAAATTTTTTCTTTTCCCATGAACGATTTAAAATCCCCTTTAAGAAAAGTCATACAATCCTGAATTTTCATGGGACATATCACAAAAACTGCTGGTTTAAAGGAAAGCATATGGAAAACTTATTTAAAAACAAAAGGGTTTTAGCTACATGTCTGTGCCTATATTGCATAGAAACTAGGTTACAACCAAAGAAAGAATCTTACAAAACATATGGAGATCTGAAAAGTGGGAGGAAAAGGTCACCAGTGAATTGCTACCATTGAAAGGGTGCATAATACAGCATAATTTAGTCTCTAGTGACATGTTTCTTCAAGTGTTATCTGTGGGCTAGTTTCATCAGAATCATTTGAAGTGCTTGTTACAATTGGAGGTTAACCCTGGACTTACTGAATTAGAATATCCAGGAGTAGGGTCCACAAATGTGTATTAAACAAGTTCCTCAGGTGATACTGATGCACACCGAGAGGAAGAACCACGACTCTGATGATGGGAGCATGGCCACAGTCTGGTCCTTGTTACAAATGCAGGCAGCATATTTCATTCCTGACCACCGCTATATAATAGGTAGACAAAGTAGCAGGATAATGCTGGCTGCACAGCAAGAAATAGTGTCGGTCGTCTAAATATGAGATCCAGGTGACTTGGCTTGTGAAAAGCAGCTTTCTATTTCTGTAAACCATTTAAACGGAATTGTGGACACAGACACTAGGGGGTTGAAGGCCTGGGGCTGGGGGCAGGGGTGGGCTGAAGGGGTCAATGGGGGGAAAAAGTGGACGTATGTAATACTTTCAACAATAAATATTTATTTAAAAAAATTAATAAAAATAAATAAAGGTAATTGTGCTGGAGTTTCAGAGTGACATGGTTTCACTTACATGTAGGTTATAAAACTGGAAGCAACACATGGATAAGAAAAACAAACCAAAACTCTTAGTTTGGTGGTTACCAGAGGAAAGATGGGTTGAGGGGAGTAGTAAGAGTAATGGGAGCCAAATATATGGCAATGGAAGATGATTTGACTGGGTGGTGGGCACACAATGCAATGTAAAAATGACGTATCATAGAATTGTACACTCAAAACCCATATAATCTTATTTAACTAGAGGCCCGGTGCAGGAATTCATGCATGGGCAGGGTCCCTTAGCCTGGTTAGCAATTGGGGCCGATCTGGGCTGTCTTGCCCAGTCCTGATCAGGGCCAATTGGCCTGACAGGATGGGGGAGGGACCGAGGGAGGTTGGCCAGCTAGGCGGAGGGACTGTAGTAGGTTGGCCAGCCATGGGAGGTTGGCTGTAGGAGAGCACTGACCACCAAAAGGCAGCTCCTGCATTAAGCATCTGCCCCCTGGTGGTTAGTGCACATCATAGCGACCGGTTGACTGGTTGTTCAGTTGAAAAGTCGTAACAGTCACTTAGGCTTTGATATATATAGATGTCACCCAATAAATTTAATAAAAAATAAAACAAGGTAAGAAAGTTTGTCTTTTACTGTAATTATACTTATTTCAGTGGATACTAATGCCTAATTTTCTCTTTATCACTTAAAATACATTAAAGAACAACCTCCACCCATTAGTCTTCAGACTGCACCCTGCAGACATCCAGACCTCAGGGGTGGACAAGAGGCATCAATACACTATGGAGTTTCTGGTTTTCAAAGTCAGGCCTGGGTGTCTTTAACATTTTTAAATTTTATTTTAAGTATCTTTACTGAGGTATAATTGGCATACAGTCAACTGCACATATTTAAAGTGTACAATTTAATACGTTTTTGTATATGTATACATATATGCAACTATCACCACAGTTAAAGATAATGAATATATCTATTATCATCGAAAGATTCCGTGTTCCTTTGTACTCATTCCCACTTCTTTCTCCTTCCCACCCACCCCATGACCCCCAGACATACTGATCTGCTTCCTGTCACTAGAAATCAATTTGCTTTGTCTACAGCTTTATAAAAACAAAATCATATAGTATGAACAGTTTTTACAACATGCTGAATAGTGCAACATACTTATGAAGTGATCACCCTGATCAACCCATCCAACACTACCCACAGTTATTATAATTTTATCAACTCTATGCCCCATACTGTACTTTACATGCTTGTGACTACTTTTTAACTACAATTTGTGCTTCTTAATCCCTTCACTATTTTTATGCATTCTCTACAATACCCCTCCCATCTGGCAGTTGTAAAAATGTTCTCTGCATCTATGAGTTTGTTTCCATTTTGTGTGTGTGTGTGCGTGTGTGTGTTTTAGAGTCCACATTTAAGTGAAATCATATGGCATTTGTCTTTCTCTGTCTGACTTATTTCCCTTTGGGTGGTAGGCACACAACACAATGTACAGATTATGTTTATTTCACTGAGCATAATACCCTCCAGGTCCATCCATGTTGTTGCAGATGGCACAGTTTCATTCCTTTTTATGGCTGAATCCTATTTCATTGTATGTATGCACCACTTCTTTATCCAGTCATCTTCTATTGACAGGCACTTAGGTCACTTCCATATCTTGGCTATTGTAAATAATGTTGCAATGAACATATGGATGCATACGTCCCTTTGAATTCATGTTTTGAGTTTCTTTGGATAAATATGCAAAAGTGGGATTGCTGGGTCCTTCTCATTATAGCTTTTATTTTAAAGTCTATTTGTCTGATGTAAATATTGCTCCCTCCCCTATTTTTTGTTTGTTTCCATTTTCATGAAATATCTTTTTTTCCATCTCTTTATTTATAGTCTCTGTGTCTTTCTAGCTGAAATGAGTCTCCTGTAGGCAGCATATGTAAGGGTATGTTTTCAACCACTATATGTTTTTTGATTGGAGCATTTAATTCATCAAATTTAAAGTGATTGTTGATAGATATGTAGTTATTGTCCTTTTATTCATATTCTTGAGCTTTTTCTCCTCCCCCCTCTTCCTCCTCCTCCTCCTCCTCCTCCTCCTCCTCCTTCTTCTCCTTCTCCTCTTCTTCTTCCTCTCCCCATTCCTCTTTAAGAAGTCCCTGTAACATTTCTTGTAATACTGGTTTGGTGGTGATGAACTACTTTAGCTTTTCCTTGTCTGGGAAACTCTATATCTCTCCTTTGATTGAAAATGATAGCTTTGCAGGTAGAGGTCCCTGCTTTTTATCACATTGAATGTTTGGTGCCAATCCCTTCTGGCCTGCAAAGTTTCTGTTGAGAAATTAGCTGACAGTCATACGGGATGTCCCTTGTAAGTAATTGCTTTTCTTTTGCTCTTTCAAAGTTCTCTCTATGAACTAGAGTTTAGATATTTTTGTAGTCTCTTTTTTCTTTGGAATATAAGGACACCAGGGATGAGCAAACAAAGTACTATGTCTAGTACAGAACAGGAAATTCAAGTAACTTTGAACACAATCCTTAGCGAGACATATTCTAAGGTCAAAAGGAACTGCAAAGAAATCTTGATAGTAATTTGATACAGAGATTCATTTTCTTCTCTTTACATTCAATTTAAGGGCCTGCTTTTTTAAAAAAAATCCTCACTTGAGGATATTTTTGCATTGATTTTTAGAGAGAGTGGAAGGGAGTGGGGAGACAGGAAGAGAGAAACATCAATGTGGGAGAGACACAACAATTGATTGCCTCTCACACATGCCCCAACCAGGACCAGAGCCTGCAACCGAGTATGTACCCTTGACTGGAATCAAACCTGGGACCCTTCAGTCCAAGGGCCAATGCTCTGTCTACAAAGCCAAACCTGCTACAGCATAAGGGTCTGCTTTTAAAAATCTTATTATATTTTGAATGAATTACTTTTACTTGGCTCAAAAATCAGAACAATTTAAAAAGGTATATTGAAGGAAGTACTACTCTTATTCCTTCTACTCTTTCCCACCACCTCCATAAGCAGGTATTTTTGTTAGTGTCTGTTTTATTATTCCTGTTCCTTTTTTTTCCCCAAAAGCAAACATATTCTTATGTTACCTTATTTTTTACATGGTAATGTACTATATGCACATTACTTTTCACTTAATAATGCATCCTGAAGTCACTCCATGTCAGTTTATAAAGTTTTTCATATATTTTTAAAATTATGACTCCATCACATAGCTGTACTACAATTTGATTTATTATTGGATTGTTCCATTATGGTATTATTATAAATCATATTGTAATGGATCCCTGGCTGGTATAGCTCAGTTAGTTGGGCCATGTACCATGCATCAAAAGGTTACTGGTTGGATTTCCAGTCAAGGCACATGCCCTAGTTGTGGCTGGACCCCTAGTAGTGGGTATGCAGGAGACAGCCAATTGATGTTTCTCTCCCTCTCCCTTCCTCTCTGTAAAGTCAATAAAAACATATTAAAATATATTGTAATAAAGAGCATTGTACATTAATTCTTTTATATTTGTGGCAGTTTACTTTTCAAGGTAATTTCCTAGAAGTGGTTTTCCTGGGTAAATCCGTCATTATTGTTGTTAGATATTACCTGTTTCCTTCACCAGGGGCCGCATCATCTTGCACTCCCATGGACACTGGATGATAGTACTTGTTTCTGCACAATCTTGCAATAGAGTGTGCAAGCCAAGCTTTTAAATTACTGTCTATCCGATAGGCGAGAAATGATATATCTGTATCATTTTAATGTGCATTTTTCTTATTTTGAGTAAATTTTAGCTTTAAAAAGATATCGTTTTTTTATATTTCTACAGTTTAATTGTTGGACCCAAGTTTTAGGTTTTATACTTATTTCTATGAAATCACATTTATATATATATATATATATATATATATATATATATATATATATATATATAAAATTTTTTGCAGAGAGGAAGGGAGAGGGATAGAGTTAGAAACATCGATGACAGAGGAACATCAATCAGCTGCCTCCTGCACACTCCCTACTGGGATTGTGGCCACAACCAAGGTACATGACCTTGACCGGAATTGAACCTGGGACCCTTCGTCCACAGGCCGATGCTCTATCCACTGAGCCAAACCGGTCAGGGATGAAATCACATTTTTAAAGAATTGGTTCATTGTTTTAGATAGTTCAAAAGGTAGTGTTAGCTGTCTCTTATTACTCCATAGGATTCATGGGTTTGATAAGCCTAACACTAGTTATCTTAACTAAATCATAGATCAAAATGTTGAAAATGATAAAAGCCATAGTATAGGAAATTGCTTGTTCACAACCTAAACAGAAACCTATAATTTAAAGCAAGGTATGTGCCTATATAAGTGCAATAATAAGAAAATATCACCTCTGTAGATCTAAATTCTGAATTGCAGTAGAAATTTTATTAACTTTTATAATATATATACAATGATATGTAATAAAAAAGTTAATATTTCAATAGCATACTAAACCAATATATTTTCTTTTAAATGTTTACCACAATAAATAATCAATTGTGAGAGATCATGAAGGGACAATACAAATAACAATAAATAGAAGTTAAGAAATATAAAATAAAATGTTCTTTCTCTCTAGTAATGGAAGAAAAATTAAAATAAGAATAACTAAAGACAGGCAAAATGCTCAAAATATATAAAACACTTAATGCTGGAAGGTTTGGGGTGAAACCCATACTCATATATTGCTGGAAGTATTGTAACTTGCTATGATCTTGTTCGAAGTCAATATGCAATATATTTTAAGAAGTATAAAAATTTTTTTAATCCCCCAAAACTGAAAACAATGTCCTTATCTCCTAATTATTTCACAAATACAATATTTGAATATCCTGATGAAAGAAATATTATAATGAAGAGTGGAAGTATTAAGATTATATAAAAACTAGGAGCCCAGTGCACAATATATTGTGCACTCGGAGCCGGGGAGGGGGGAAGGGGGTCCCTCAGCCTGTCCTGTGCCCTCTCACAGTCTGGGACCCCTCGGGGGATGTCCACCTGCTGGCATGCCTGGCCAGCCTGGGTGAGGAGCTGAGGGCAGTTTGCTTATAAATCATTGCACCTTTCTAAGAGAAAAGGTCCCACATGTCTATTTCACTCATTTAGTCTTCTTCTCTCATCCAGATCCTGATTTCACAATTCCTCATTACCTTGTTTTCCTCTAATGCAATTTTACTTGGTTCAATAAGTAGTTGAAAAATTATTCTTAACAATTACTGGGATCAGAAATCTCCTGCCACCGCCCAGTGTGCCCCGCCCACCCCACACACCCTGAGGCCCGCCACCCGCCCAGTGCGCCCTGCCCACCTCGCCGCCTGCTCTGCACCTGCCTTCATGGTTGCGCTTCCGGCCAAAATGGAGGCCGAGTTCATTTGCATACAGCCACTATGATTGGCTGGTAGGTGTGGCTTAGCTGGTGGGCGTGGCTTAGGCATCCTGGAGAAATGGTTAATTTCAATATTACTCTTTTATTAGAGTAGATATGGAGAAATGTTTATATGTTAAGTGGCAAAAAAACTACATGACAATATAAATTTGGACAGAACTAAGGAAACATATTAGATACTTGTATATTGATATATAAAGTGAATACTTTATTCAAAAATTTTAAATCAGTGTTACTGTAATATTATTTTCACAAATATATTTTATATTAAAATTTACTAACATATAAAATACATCCTACTGTCTGATTAGTTAGAAGAATCATTAGTGGGAGCAATGCAATAAAAGCTGGTAAATGGCTTGGGAGAGGGGATCCTTGATCTTTTTCAGTAAAGAAAGGAAAAGTCATTAGCTACAGTCTAGTTACTAGACAAAAAGTGGAGAAGGGTTGAGGTAGTTTTCCTGGCCACAGTTTGGGGAAAACATTTCTAGTTCGTCTAGCCACAAATCTTCAAATATGAGTTAATAATTTTAAGTTGACATATTTTTAAAATGACATACCTTGTGGTCTTTTTTGGCCTTTTCTTCTCCAACATATTTTCTAAATTAATCATGTATTTATTGAGACAGCGATTATTATGAGTCTCTACCTGAATGTGAAGGGATTTCTAAAGAGAGTAATTGTCTTAATGGATTATCTAGTTTGTTCACATTACTCAAGGCTAAAATTAGAACAAAATGAGAATGGAAAAAGTTATAAATATAGATTCTATAATATTTAACATTAAGAGATGCTTCAAAATAATTGTTGAGTGTTCTTCCTATGAGCAAGGAGAAATACGACCAAAATGAATACTGGTCTTCAAATCAGAAAACTGGCTCTGGGTTGAGCTTTACCATTTTAACCTTGAACACATTATGTAACCTTATTTGGCTTCAGTTTCCTTATCCATAAACTGAGTATAATATTTTTTCTTGTTTTCCTCACCTGGTTTTTTGAGGATCCAATCTCTTATTTTTAAACTATAAAGTACTATATGCATAGAAACATATTAAAACACTATTTCTGTATACCTGACAAGTAAATGATGAATTGAAAGCTGAGTAAGACATCTTTTCATGTTTCTCTTTTCTAATGTGTCTCACTGTGAAGTTCATAATTTAGATAGTTCATAACCGTTCTTCTGTCCCAACACAACTGAGATATAATGACACATCCTGTCAGTAACTATGGTTCTCCTGGGCATAAGGATAAGATGAAGTATGGATAGAGGTGGGGAAGCATGTTACCAGGGAGATAAAAGAAAAAGGATACAGTTTTTACAGGAGGAAGAAAGCACATAGGGCATCAAAAGGCTTTGGTGAGGAGCCTCTAAGGATGGATAAAATTCGGAAAGAGGAAGATGGAGGAAATAAGCAAGGAAAAATAAATGGGAAAGAAAGAATAGCACAGTCTGTTGATATGTATAATGGGCTATATAGAATAATATTTGCCTCATAGGACTGTTGTGAAGGTTAAATAAAGTGATCCATGTGAACTGCTTAGCATGGAGTCTGGTACAGAATGTGAATATTCAGTATATGCTAAATCTGCACTATTAATGGTTAAACCTCTAATTCTGTACACAGAATAATGTCCCCCCCCCCCCAAGATGTTCACATCCTAACATCTGGAACATGCAAGAATGTTAGGTAACATGGAAAAGAGAATTGTGTTTGCAGATGGAATTAAGGTTGCTAATCAGCTGCCTTTAAAAGAGGGTAAAGGGGGATAAATGGTGATGAAAGGAGGTTTGAGTTAGGAGGAAAACACAATATAAAAGATGATGTATTGTAGAATTGTATACCAGAAATTTACATAATTTTATTAACCAATGGCACCCCAATAAATTCAATTAAAATTAATAGGGAGATTATTCTAGTGGGCCCAATGTAATTACAAGTTTCCTTTAAGATTCAAGAAAGAAGAAGAGTCAGAGGGGGATGTGATATTGAAAAATGGTCAGAGAGATTTAACATTCTGCCTTTGAGATGGAGGATGAGTTCATGAGATAAGGAGAGTCGGTGGCTTCTAGAAGATAAAAGGCAAGGAAATGGATTCACTCCCAGAAACTTCAGAAAAAAACATAGTCCTGCTGACAACTCGATTTTAGCCTAATATGTCCACTGTCAAACTGCAGACCTCCTAAGGTACTACTTTTGTGTTGCTTTAAGCGACCAAGTTTGTGATGATTTGTTACATCAGAAATAAGAAACTAATAATACACAATACATGTGGCAGATCCCTGATATAGTTCTGCACACTGTTTATTCCCCCTCACTCAGCTTGGTATATAGTAGACTCTCAATAAATTATTTGAATGACTGAGTGAATAGACATTTTAGGAATACATTGTGGCAAAGTCTGGCAGGAAATTTTGCTTCAGACTAGGCATATATATATTAATATTCTTCTTATTTGATACAATTGGTCTCAAACTGGTTAATTATTTTTTACGTATAACTGCACCTGAGCTCCAAAATTATTCAGAAGAAGGATAGGACAAATGGGGTCTACAGTTGAGATCAAACAGTGTAAACTTATTTTTAAAATTATGTGATGGCTTCATTTCATTTTTGATAAGGATACCAGGTTCAGAAGATTAGGGAAAGGCCTACAGACAGTATATATATTTTTTAATCCTCACCTGAGGTTATGTTTAGAGGGAGAGAGAGAAACATTGATCATTTGCCTCCCATACTTGCCCCAACGTGGAATCAAATCAGCAACCTAGGTATGTGCTTTGACAGGAATCGAACCTGTAACATTTTGGTGTATGGGATGACACTCCAACCAACTGAGTCACCCAGCCAGGTCAACAGTATATTTTGATACCAACAAAAATGTGACAAAGTTTTTTATATTATCTTCCTGAATAAGAAAGTGTGAGCTTGATGATACTATAAGACAGGCTGGAGGCTAATGGATGAACCATACTGCAAAAGTGGATGTGTATCAGCATGTACTAAGTGTTCAGTAGAGTGACATAGGTCTTTGTCATGAGGTCTGTGCTAACTGGTTGTGGTGCCGATGATTTGGTTTAAGGTGGAAGGATGCTTGCTTAATTTACTGGAAGGATTAAAAAAAATCAGACATGACAGAATCCAGATTCAAAAGTATCATAAAAATAGGAATGTTGGACTGAAACTAAAATGATGAAATTTAATAAAGATAAATGTAAAATCTTCCAAGTACAGTAAGTGCAAGGCATACATAATTTTGGAAAAGTTCATGTGGGAAAAAATTTAGGGTTTTTATTTGGCTTTAAATTTGAGTTAACAGGATGAAGTTGCTTACTTTGAAGATCTGACTATCTAAAACAGTTTTTAAGATGGTTTTATGAAGTTCTAGAAGATGGACAATGGGTAAAAGATAAAATGGAAATAGATTTTGATTAAACATAAGGAAAATTTTTCAAGTAGACCAGAAGAACAAAGAATTTTGGTTAATTCAGGTCTGGCTAATTTCAGGTCTGGTCAATTGCTTAGTCCATTTACCATCTGGGCAATTTCTGACCTGATCAATGAGTGTTAGAATACAATGTTATGTTGAAAGATTTATGCTCTCATTTTATTTTGTTTTCTGTCTGTTCTGTATTTTTCATTTCTTTATTTTTTCCCTGCCTTCTGTTACTTAAACATTTTAATTTTCTTATCAATTTACCATTATTTTTAAAACCTTGTACTGTGCTAACTATAGAAATACGTTGGCTAAACGAAGTAAAATCCTCATAATTAGATAAGACAAATAATAATAGTCATTATTCATTGGATGCTTACTATGATCAAAATACTGCAGCAAATGTTTTACCGATGCTATCTCATACAATCCTCAAAACAATCCTTTGAAGTAGAAGTTATGCCCATTTCATAGATGAGAAAACTGAGGCTCAGAAAGATTTATAAAGTGCTCAAGGATATTTGCTGTAAAGATCTATTTGATTACAAGTCTATTTGATTCCAGAGTTGATACAATCACTCACATACACTTTTTATTTTGGGCCACTTTCCAAGAAGTAAATTATTTTCATAGAAGTGGGATCTTAAAGGTTCTGGATAGCTAAAAAATATATCTTACTTTTAATTTCTCCAATCACTGTTCTGCTTGGGTTCATTTTTGCACAAATTCAGAAATATACATAGCTAGATTTTTTAAATTTTTATTATCCATCATTTATCAGAAAATGGAAGCATCACTTCCCTTGAGAAATAAAGGGATAAACTGAGGATTTAAACTGTTATTCTTCAAGAACAAAAATTTAATTTGTCAACTTCCATAAACTTTATAGTATGTCAGAAAAGTCCCCAAAACAAGAAGAAACATATCATCATTCTGTGTAAATTTTACTAACTTCGGAGATTAGGTGAGGAGCCATTTTTTTTTAAGACTGAGACAAGCAAAGTAGAAGTTAAAGAAAAAATGTAGAAATTAAGAAATAAAACAAAATGGAGAAGTAGAGGGGTCAAACAATACCAAATTTAAAAGTGTATAATAATTTAAGCACTTTAACATGATATTAAAAGTATTTCATAAAAATATTGTTTGTTTGTAAGTAAATTAAATGAGTATTATAAAATGATACTTAATGATATTTAATAGTATTATAGTACTATTAAATATTCAGCCATTTGTTGAGATCTTGTTTTATGAAAATAAAAATTATGCTGAAAAAGATTTATCCTCTTAATTTAAATCAATTCTATAAGTTTGTGTAGATTCTTGGTATATATTTATGAAGCAAAAGACCATTAAGTACTTATAATACTATTAATAGAGAAGGGAGAGAAAAACAATATGAGAAATCAGGAGTACATAAATCCTTTTTTACCCCTCTTCCATTATGAAGTCCCCTTAAAGTTCCACTAGCTTACTACGTTGAGATTTTTCTATGTCAATATGTAGGGGCATTCCAATGGAAGTTATTCAAATTTTATATTACTCTGTGTTCCCAGAGTCACCACGAATTAATTATGATGAAAAGAGTTATGATCTCATTTTTATATGAGGATTTAGGAAGCTGGTAATTTCTCCCTAATCTTGTTCTGAGATCAGGGTGTGCTTTTCTAGGAAAATGATTTTCTCTTCATAAGGTTACCATGATTTTGGTAGGTAGAGAACTGTTTACTTGTAGGAAGTCTTGCTTTTATTATTGAAACTAACCAACAAAGTATTATCTGGTTCAAACAACATGTTATCAGTAAGTCCAATATAAGACACATAAAAACAGTTTAATTCTGGGTAATGTGGAAGTAGAAATAAGGGTTACAGCTCTGTCCCTTGGTTATTCCATGTATGCATAATTTCCTGTTGAACCTTTTGGAGTCCCGCCAGCGCAACTAGAAAAAAATCCTCTAAAACATATATATAGTTCACTAGAGTAGGAATCCAAAGACCTATAGTCCCAGGCCTATCAGCAAGGTGTATTAATGAACCTCTAAGGGGCCAAATTTCCTCATGTGCGAAATAAAGAGATTGAACTAGGCATCTTTCAGCTAAAATAGTTGAAGGAACCCTTAGCAACGATATGCAAACCACAAAAACTTCTGTGCATCCTCAGCTCTCTACTGCAAAATAAGATGCTCAAAAAGGGTGACATTTTCATGCTTACCTCAAAATTCTGAGTATTACATTTTGTTTAACCTTAAACATTGAAGGGCATTAAAGCGAAAATTACCATATAAATGTAAGTTATAAAATTGTCCTGTTCTAAACGGTTTCATTGTTGTCAATGATCTTGGGTGAACTTGAGCAAATAGTACTCAGTGTCACAGGACTATCTGAACTATGGAGGTGGCTCACTGTCTAGGGGGTAATAATCTCACGATGCCACCGCTCTTCCCCGGGTGGCTCTGGGTGGCCGGGGGTCGCCTGGGTGGACTGGGGCCCGAGGAGGGAAGGGCTGGATGAAGGTGCCTGAAGAGGCCGTGGAGGGTTCAGGGTGGGATTGGGAAAGGCCTGTTCCTTCTTGATTTAAACCTAAAAGTTGCCTGTGATGCGAGCAACAGCCGACTGGTAGGTCTCCCAGCTCCATCTCCAAATGGAGACCCACTCATCCGAGCGTGCCCCCTGCATCCCACCCCAAGCTGATGGCCACCCTTGCTCTGGCCATGGCTCCCCGCCCAGTCCCTACCCAACAGTGGGCCCCGCTCAAGGGCCACCCCCGCCGGCACCCCGCACCCCCGCACCATCTTCCAGGGACTGCCCCCCCCGGCCCCGCCCCTCCCGGAGCGCACCCAGTGGGCGGAGCCGAGGCCGCGGCGGGCGGGGCCTGCGCGGGCGCCTTTAAAGAAAGGCAGAGGGGGAAAGGGAGCGGGAGAGGAGAAGAAAGAGAGCCGGGAGGCGAGAGGCCGTCCAATGACAAAGCCCAGGGGTGGGCGCCGGCCGCCATCTTGCACCGGCGGCGGGATCGCCCGCGTCCTCCGCCCTCGGAGGGGGAGGGGCGGCGGCCGAGGCGAGAAAAGTAGCGACAGGCGCGCCGGGCGGTAGGCGCCTTGAGCGGCGGCCGCCGCCGCGGAGCCGGGCGCGGGGGGAGGCGGCGGCGGCGGCGGCGGCGGGGCCCGGCGGGCGCGGGCGGCCCCGAGCGGCCTCGGATGGGGCGCTCCGGGAAGAGGCGGCGGCCCCCGGCGGCCCCGGCCTCGGCCTTCCGGGGCGGCGGCGTGCGGGCCGGGGCCGCGCTGGCGGCGCAGGAGGAGAAGGTGGTGCACTCGCGCTCGCAGCTGTCGCTGGCCGACACCACCAAGGCGCTGGGCGAAGCCTTCAAGCTGTTCATGCCCCGCAGCACGGAGTTCATGAGCTCGGACGCGGAGCTCTGGAGCTTCCTGTGCAGCCTCAAGCACCAGTTCTCCCCGCGCATCCTGCGCAGCAAGGACGTGTACGGCTACTCCTCCTGCCGGGCGCTGGTGCCCGAGCCCCCGGCGCCCCCCGCCCGCCGCCCGCCGCGCAGGCCGGCGCGGGGCCGGGCGGCCAGGAGGGCGGCCAGGAGGAGGCGCCGCGGAGTCCGGGCGGCCGCCGCCCGCAGGAAGCCGCCGCCGCCGCCGGCCCCCGGGGAGAGCTGCGCCGCGGAGCCCGGGACCCTCGGGCCCTGCTTCGGCGGCCGCACCCTGGAGGAGATCTGGAGGGCGGCCACCCCGACGCTCACCACCTTCCCCACCATCCGCGTCGGCGGCGACGTGTGGGGCGAGCGCAGCCTGGCGGCGGTGCGGCGCCGGGCGCGCCAGGTCCTGCGAGTGAACCTGGAGCCCGTGGTGAGGCTCCGCCGCTTCCCGGTGCCGCGGGCGTGAGACGCGGCCCCCCAAACCCCCGGACGGCGCTCCCGCCTGGAGGGATGGACAAGTGTCAGTCGAGTGTTTACAGATGCGGCCGGGACTCCGTCCCCCCTCCTCGTGCACTTTACGGGCGAAGAAGACGCCGGGTGGCGCGCCCGGCCCTGCGCCCCTGGACGCGGCGCCGCCGTCGGGGACCCCGCCCGGGGCAGGTGTGCCCTCCGCTGCCCCTTCTCGGCGCCCGGTCTGCGGAGGGCGGAGGCCGCTAGACCCGGGGGGGACCCCGTCCTTCTGGCCCCGATGGGGACGTCTCCGGGACTAGGGACGGGTCCGTGCGCTCCTCTCCCTGTTGGGACTCTACCTCACTGGTCTGGAAGCCCTCCGAAGAAGTCACTATTTTTTTCCAAAGGAATTTGGTTCCGTGCTTGCGTAATAAGTCAGAATTCACCTGCTTTTCGTACCCCTCCTCCTCGATACCTTTTTCTCCCCCCCCCTCCTTCTTGACCGCCTCCCCTCCTGGACGACAGGTCGGACGTGCTCTGGGGTCGCACCGTCCGTGCTCAGGGTATTCTGAATCCCTCGTCTCCTGATGTGAACTGGACTCCAGCGCTGTGACCAAGGATGTGTTCGAAGCGACACAAGCCAGGACTCTCAATAGTGCCAGGATTTGTATGGCTTTGACGACAAGCGAAGAGAATGCAAAATACGACTGTGTTGATTATTTTAAGGTGTTTCTAAAGATTTTTTCTATTGAAACTTAAAGTTTATATTTACTGAGCTCCTAAAGAAAATGGTAGAAACTCAAAGTTTTGTTGAGGAAAAGTTGACTTGTTAAAACTTAAAAATTGAATAAAAATTAAAGTGCATTGAAACCATATGGCTTGTGATTTTAAAAAAAATGCATTATAAAACAAAAAAACGTGTTGGTTAAAGAGATGGATGGAATCCGATTAGAAATGATTTGGCCTCCTAGTTCTGGTCTAACATACAAATCCAGGAATATTTCGAGGGTAATTTGAAATGGGAGTCCAGTCGGAGAAATGAATGATACATTTTGTGATTAAAATGATAAACAGAATACTCGGTAGACTCCTCAGAATTATAAATGGTCTAGAAGGGTGGGGGCATTTCTTGGTATAAGTAACTGGTTGCGGTTACTTGGGGCAAAATAGCTCTCATTTTCTTTCTTTTTGTTGTCGGATAATAAGACATGTCCAGACTAAGATCACCACTTTTATAAACATGTTAGTTGACTTTTTTTGCTCCACCAGTTTCCTTTTTTATCTTGTTTCCATTTTAAGTTCATGTTTGCAGTTAATGGGTCTTTGATAACTGAAGACCACAGGCAAGCCACAGAGTTCTGACCCTTCTTTTACACTTTTATAAGAATACGTAGTGTTTATACCATATGGCCCAGTGTGTTTAGATTATTCAAGTGCCTTTGGTCATTGGTGGCAGCAAGACTTAATGGTTTTTAGCCAGTGGTGCCACAGCCAGATTTTACTATAATATCTAAAGGGTCAAGTAGTGTTTTTGTACCACTATCATTTCAAATTTGGGTATTCTGCAATGGAGCCATCTGTACTGGGCTGGAACTTGACATGTAATACTCACTATTAAGGTCTATCTCTGCTTGGTAGCTTCTTAGGAGCATAACAAGAGCTGCAATTTTGACTCTTGTGTTCTTAGAATTTAAGTGGCATAGCTTTCTGAAATGTTCCCCCCCTCCCCCAAGTTTACTAGTCCATTGTAGGAGCTTTGTGACTTTAATTTCAGTGTTTTGTTAAAATAAATATTTTATATATACACATATATATGACTTTATACCACTTTCCCAGTAAGCATCATATTCTTTTATTCACTAGTCAACAGTAATGCATTGTTACAAATACTGTCACATGAATAAAAGTGGATAATTGGAAGATGGAGAGTGTTAAATTATATTTGTGTGATAGGAAGCTAATCTATATTCTTTTGGTTATTAGCTTCCACTGCCAATTATAATTCACTAATATAGAATTTCTCCTCATCTGTGTCCCCTCTCCCCCCTCTATTAACAGGCTAACTGGCACCTGAGGGGAAAAATTTTGTATTTGTACCACTCCACTTTGTATATAGTTTTATAATAATTAAGAAATCTAATGGCCATATTAGAATGTAATTACAACATAGAGCTTATCTAGATAGTTTCCCAGAGGATTTTGAAATTAGACTTAGCTGGAGGATAACTTTCCTAGGCACAAACCTGAAAACATGTTCATGGGCACCATGCATTCATTGTAACTGAGATGCTTAATATTTTTTTCTCATGCCTTGTTACTTTAGTGCACTTGAACTCACATAAATGCTTCTTTGGATTACCTGGGCAGCCTGACTTCAGTTTGAATCTAATTGCCCTTCCTGAATACAATGTTATTTATCGGATTGACTAAAAATTCATGCCATTTCTGGTTTGTAAAAATGATGTAAAAAAAATCATTATTTTTGCCAAGTTTAGCATATGTTACAACTTCTAAAATGTGAAGAAACAACTAATATAGTTGATTAGCATATTAATAGGAAAGTGAAAGTATTTTATGGGTACAGAACGTGAAAATGAACTTGGCATGGTGGCCTTTATTGTGAGGCAACCGTTCACTGTCCTCTAAAGTGAGTCTGTAGCTTAGCTTGTAGATAGTTTTTGTAAGAAATCCTGTGATCTTTATTCATTCTTTTACCTTCTCATATCTCAAATGGCACAAGTGGAGAGGGGGTTAACCAGAGGAAGTGTATCGCCTTGCTATGCTTCCAATTAATTTTTAACTCTTGAGTGCCTAAATGTGGTGACTGGCACCTCAAATAACCTTTTGAAATTCCCGATGTCATTTTTTATCCTTCCTGTCAACCAGCAACTTATTTTTATGTTATGATGGTTGAGGGCAAGCTTCCTGTTGATAGTGCAAAGTGTCGTTGGGGTGTGTATTTATTTTGTCCAAGTTTGAGTACCCTATTGGGCAAGTGTAACTTAAGCTGGTGGCTGATACCTATTGATTTGCTATGTGCAAATCTGAAAACTCTTCAATAAAAAAAAAAATAAAAATATTTGAATACAAGAAACAGCAATTTTGAACTCAAAGTTTTTTGTTGTTTTAAGGGTTGCCACAGCACCCTTTAAATTGTGTTTTTTATTGGACATATATTCATAATATTTTATCTGTGTGTAAAATATTTCTTGATGGACTTTTACATCTTAAGTGCATTATAAGGCAATTATTTGTAATGGAAGTGAATTTTTTTGGACAGTTTGATGTGCATATGAGTAAGATTTACAATCTGGTTGTACTTTGCTTTTTAATTTATTAACTGTAAATAAATTTTAGAGAATACACAGTGTCTGTTTTCTAATGATGTTAAAAGTTTTTGAAATGGGATTTTATGTTTACATGTGAATTGGAAAGCATTTTAATATGCTATGGGATAAATTTTGACTGTTTTGTGAACTTCAAACTCCTGGAGGTTTTGAGATATGTGTTTTGTGCTATCTTGGGAATCTGCGTTACATCAGATCTTTAATGATCTAGTGAGTCTCCAAGACAGTGCCTCATGCTGAAGCCCAAGCCATTACCCAGTTTGTCGGCAATAAAAACTTTAAAAATACATCGCAATTTAGTTTGACTAAATGCATCGCAATTTAGTCCTGACTCCAAGACCCCCTTGGTAGTGATAGGAATTCTAAAGCTCACATTCTTTCATATGCTGAAAGAAAAGAATGTTCCATGTGAGGAGCACCAATAAGGATTTTTTTCACAGAATAAGAAAAAAACTAGACTTTTCATTACAGTCTAGAAGGTAGAAGTGAATATTAGCAAGAGCAGGATTCTCAGCTCTGTGTGGCCTCATTTTGTCTCGGTACCTGAGTTCCATCAAAAATGGAGTCGGCATAATGTAACAGCTGTGAATCACAGTGCCTGGGATAGAATAAAGGCTTTTTTGTTTGCATTAGGACTCTTAGGTAAGTTACATAAACTTTCTGTGCCGTTGCTTCCTCAAGTCTTGAATGTGGTTAGTAAAAGAATGGATTACTGAAAGGATAAAAATGCATACTAATGGTTGCCACATAGGAAATGATAAATGCTATTAATTGGAGCCATGGGTGCTGAGAATAAGTATATATGCTGAGAGTGGTCCTTTGGGAGTTTAGCATCCTGGGAACAAAGTGTGGTCTGGGATAGCTAAAAGACAAGAGAAGCTAATTTGTGGTTGAATTAAAGATAAATTTTTTTTTTTTTTTAGCCTGCTGACAAACTATACAGCAGGAGATTAGATTAAGTAGAATTATTAGACAGTTTTCATTGTTGGGAGGTCCCTAGAGGACCCCTTATACCCCTTCCAGTCACCATTCATCACCCCTCCAAGATAACAGTTATCCTGTTATAGGTAACTTTTGCCTGTTTTTGTATTTTATATACATAGAATTATGTATCTTGTGCCTAATTTATTCACTCAAAATTATGTTTGTGAGATTTATGTAAGTGCATGTAGTTGTAAATTGTTTATTCTCACTGGTGTATAGAATTCCATTGTGTAAATATTCTACAATGTTTCTGCAATTCATGATGGGCATTTAGGTAGATTCCAGTTTAGAACAATTATGATTAAAACTAGAGGCCTGATGCATGACATTCGTGCACTGGATGTGTGTGGGAGGCGGTGTCCCTCAGCCCCGCCTGCGCCCTCTCGCATTCCGGGACGCCTCGGGGGATGTCCACCTGTGGCTTAGCTGACAGGCAGACATCCCCTGAGGGGTCCTCAGCACTACCACAAAAGTAGGAGAGGCTCCCACCACCACTGCTGTGCTCGATAGCCATGAGCCCTCTGGCGAGCCTGGCTTCTGACTCAGTAGAGCTCCTCCTGTGGGAGTGCACTGACCACCAGGGGGCAGCTCCTGCATTGAGTGCCTGCCCCCTGGTGGTCAGTGCACGTCATTGCGACTGGTAGTTCCATAGTTCAATTGATTTGCATGTTAGCCTTTTATTATGTAGGATGTTAATGAACATTAGAATACATGTCCTTTGGTGAACTTTTGGTGGGAGGGATGGGGTAACATTTACCTAGGAGTGTATTTGCTTGGTCACATGTTATTCAAATGATCAGCTTTGGTAGATCCTGACAGTTTTCCCAAGTGGTTATACCAATTTACATGAACTTTTAGGGCAGTGTATGAGAGTTCTGGATATTTTACATCCTTACCAACAGTTGGTATCTTTGATATTTTTCATGTTAGCCATCCTGATATGTAAATAGACATTTATAAAAATTAAAAACATTTAAGCTAAGTAGTATATACACATAGTGTAACCTCCCCCACCCACACACATCTTAAATAGCATATAAGAACTTACTGTAATAATAATAAAAATATCCCTACCTCTCCAACAAACACCTCTTTCCTAGTGGTAACACTTTTTATAAGTGAGATATTTTTTATTTTTATATTTTTAATGAGCAATTTTAAGGGTAGTTTTAGGTTTAGAGACAAATTGCACAGGAAGTATAGAGTCCCTCATGACCCCCAGCCTACAGTTATTAATATCTAGCATTAATATGGATACATTTATTATAACTGATAGGTCACATGTTATTCAAATGATCAGCTTTGGTAGATACTGTCAGTTTTCCTAAGAGGCTATATTAATTTACCTGAACTTTTAGGGCAACTTTTAGAATTCTGGATGTTATTGACACATTATTAACACATTATTAACTAATATTAAAGTTTGTTCTTTATATTGTACAGTGTCATAAGTTTTGTTTGTGTTTTTTTGTTAATCCTCATTGAGGATATTTTTTCCCATTGATTTTTACAGAAAGTGGAAGGGAAGGAGGAAGGGAGAGAGAGAGATGAGAGATTCACATCTATTCATTGCCTGCCACATGAGTCCTGATCGGGGCCAGGACTTGCAACCTAGGTATGTCCCCTTGACCAGGAATTCAACCAATGACCCTTCAGTGCATGGGCCGACACTCTGACTGCTTAGCAACACTGGTCAGTTTCATAGGTTTTGACTCATCCATTATGTCAGGTATTTACACACCACACTGAATACTTTTACTACCCTAACAATGCTCTGTGCTCCACTTAGTCATCACTTCCTCTCTTCCTCTGAACCCCTGGCAACCAGTGATCTTTTTACTGACTAGTTTTGCCTTCTTCAGAATGTCATATAGTTAGAATCATAAAGTATACAGCTTTTTCAGAGTGGCTTCTTCCACTCAGCAATATGTATTTATGTTTCCTCCATGTCCTTTACCTCTTTCCCTCCCTTCATTTCTTTCTCTTGTTAATGAGGTTTATTTTTAAAAACAGTTTTAGGATTACAGAAAAATTGACCAGAAAGTACAAAGAGTTCTTTATTTATACTCTTCTTGTTTTGCTGGAATACATCCTCAGATAACTCCCTAATAAAGAGTGATTAGAGTCAAATGTTCTGAGGCTTTGCATGGTTCAAAATATTTTTATTCTGTTCTCACATTTAATTGACAGTCTTGGTAAGCTGGGAATTCTAGGTTGTGATGACTCCTTGCCCCTTCCTTAGGTGGACCCAGACTATACCGCTGTTGGAATGATCATGTCTACTTTTTATAGTGTTTCTGACTCATACTGTCCTTTTTATCTTATGCTGTTCTTTTGAAATGATTCACAAAGTCCAGCCCACACTCAAGGCAAGGGGAATGACGCTCTACCTTTCGAATGGCCTTAAAAAGAATCTTTGAGCATATTTTCAACCACCACTCTGCCCTCTGGGCTTAATTATTTACATTCATCTCACATGCAAAATATCCTTACCCTCTCCTCTCCAAGTCCAGCACCCTAAAGGACTCCTAATACCCCTTCCAGTCACTATCCATTTTCTCTCCAAGATAATAATTATCCTGACTTTTTTTTTTTTACAGCATAGGTAACTTTTGCCTGTTTTGGATTTTATATACATAGAATTATGTATCATGTCCCTAACTTATTTCACTCAAATGTTTGTGAGATTCATTCATATGATTGCATGAAGTAGTAATACAGGTCCTTAAGTACACTTTATCTCAATCTGAAGATCTGTGAATTAAAGATATAACTAATAGCCCATTGTGGCACAAGCATAAGATAACCAGAATAGACACTACTGTTCAAAAAGAGGGGAAAAGGAGATTCAAAATCACTGGTCCATAGTAATTCTAAAATTCAGCTGGGCACAGGTGACAATTCCTTCATTTGGATTCAAAGCCTAGAAATAAGTTTCTATGGCTCCAGCTTTACCCTCTGGGTTTCTTATTTCATCCTTTGAGTCATTCCTCCTTTTTCATAAAAGGTAGCCTGTGTTTGCAGCTGCACATTTGTCATAACCTACTTATTGATTTTAGAAGTTTGTGGGTTCAAAGCAGTCTTTCATTGCATTGCCTCTATTCTTTTAAGCAAACTTAAAAAACAAAACAAAACAAAACACACAAACAAAGCAGAGATAGTTAATAGGCAATTTTTAAAGGCAGTTTTAGGTTTAGAGACAAACTGCTACTTTGGGCTTGTGCTGAGGAACAACACTCTCTTTCAAGATCTAATTGGCAGCATCCCTTCTAGTAGCGTCCAGGTATGGAAACAGCCCAAGCAGACGCGTGGATAGAAAAGATGCGGCACGTTCACACACTGGAGTAATTTTACACAACGGAAAAGTTTCTGGCATCGTTTCTCAAGTACCATCTCTTCAGCTCCGTTTTTAAGGTAATAACTTACCTTTGATAAGGGCTGCATCATTAATGTTACTTGTGTTAATAAAATGTGAAACTATATTGAAATATATGACTAAATGTAAGTAGTATATATCCGTTAGGAATGCATTCAGCTGCAAGTAACAGAAAACCTGCCAACAGTAGCTTAAACAGAGACTTACAAAACAGGGTTCAAGCAGTAGTGTCATCCCAAACACCTTCTTCAAAATATTGGAAGACATGTTAGCAATAATTAATACTAATAATACCAATATTCACTCATTACTTACCACTTGCCCTCTTCGAAGTGCATTACATGTATCAGCATTTCAGGCACACAACAAACCTGTGAGGGGGCATGGTGATGTCTTTTGAAAGTCATTCCTTTTCTTTTGCAAGTCACAGACTAGCTGTAATATTTCTAGGACACATGGCATCATCCAAATCGCTCCAAGTTTTGTTTTGCTAATCAATGCATAAGCAAGCATAAGAATCTAGACCCTAATGCTTTTCAGTTATGCAGAAACCAGCCTGACCTTTTCAAATAACGTTAAAGACCCATGATGTTTAATAGCCTTTTAGGATGAACCTTTCAGAAGGTGCTCCTGTGGGTGTATTGGCTTTGTGCTTCTGTTGACAAGAACCTTGTCTCCCAGAAGGCACTGCAACTTTTATATCCATTATAAATTATCAATTAAAGTGAAAACAAAATACTTTTACTTTGTCTTTTTGCTGACATTTTCTAGCATATGCTAAGTTAACAAGTTTCATTTTATTTAATTCTTGTCATCATATAACACATTAATATCATCACAGAGCAATGGTGTTCGCAGGTGTAGTATCAGCTTTGGAAACTTCCGACGTGGCAGTGATGGGAGCTAGCGTGGGAATAATGGATGATTCCAGGGAATGAACCCCTGAATGTGTCTGTTATCTTGGTGAATCCTACATATCTTTTCAAAAACTAGTTTACTCTTGAGCTTTATATTTTAAACAAAGCAAAAACAAAACAAAACAAAACACAACCAAACAAACAAAAAAACACACAAACAAACAGAAGGGGCTCATTAAAATTGTACGTCCTAAAGGTGTGACAAACATTCAGTGGCTTTTTGCAGAAGCATTTGGCCAAGGGGCAAAGTTCTTGGGCAAGTCCCCAAACCTAGGACCAATGCAGACTTGGTTGTATGAGTATGGAGCTGAGTATGGAGCTTGATTCTTAAAAGCATGTCCTCCCAGGAGTGGGGAACTGTGTTTCTGCCGAGGGCAATTTGGATATTTATAACATTATTTATGGGCCATACAAAACTATCCACTGAAAGATTAGCTGCTGTGTTTGGTCCAACATTTAATAAATTCACCCCTAATGCTTTGGCAGGGCCAGGCCAAGTGATGTTGCTGCCCTCATATGGCCCCCTTGGCGGGCAGGAGGAGATGCCACGGGGTGTACCTGTTGAAGCGCAGCAACCACTGCACCTGAAGTGACTGCATCGCTCCTGGACTCTGATGCTTGAGGACTCTTTATTCTGATGAAAGGTATGGCTTAGAGCCGCTTCTAGGAACAACCCAGTCCAGTCCCCTTGTTTATTGTTTCACCCCAGAGAGCCGTGGGGCCCTGCCCGGGTTGTCAGCTAGTGAGTGGTACAGCTGGGATGAGAATCCTTGTCATCCAGTTTTGTTCAGAGTTTTTTCTGCCCATCCATTTCCCCAGGAAGGCTCAGCCCTTCTTGGACTTTTATTGTAGGAATCAAACAAAAGGGAGGTTTCTCAGGTAGCTGAGTTGGGGAAAGGGGCTGTGACAGCAGGGTGGGTCAGAGGCAGGGAGACCCAGAGGTGAGAAGACACGGAAATGCTAGGAGAGGAGGTTTGGAGGACTCTCTGTCTCCTATTTCCAAAAAATATATTTTTTTATTGATATCTGAGAGGAAGGAAGAGGGAGAGAGATAGAAACATCAATGATGGGAGAGAATCACTGATTGGCTGCCTCCTGCATGCCCCACACCAGGGATTGAGCACACAGCCTGGGCATGTGCCCTGACTGGGAATAGAACCATGACCTCCTGGTTCATAGTGGCTGGGTGCCTTCTTACATTTTGATCAGCTCTGGCCTTAATAAAGATGACTGGGCAGTCTAGTTCTGAGCACTGGTGGAGTTTCAAGTATTGACAAGGCCTGGGGTAAGGGGCACATTGGGTAGGTTTTGGGAAGTCTGTGGAAAATAGGTATATGGATAGGGGTGTGTGTGTGTGTGTGTGTGTGTGTGTGTGTGTGAGAGAGAGAGAGAGAGAGAGAGAGAGAGAGAGAGAGAGAGAGAGAGAGAATATGAGAGTGGAGGAATGTGATATTTATTTTGATTGCCTATTCACATTATTTGCAAATGATTCAAATAATGGGATATTTTTCTTTAAAAAGCAAGTTCTAAAGAATAATAGCAATAATAATAAATAAGGTTATTTATAGAAATTGTGCATTACTAACAATGTTTTCTCCTGGACCTAGCTGGTTTGGCTCAGTGGACAGAGCTTCTGCCTGCAGACCAAAGGGTCTCAGGTTTGATTCCAGTCAAGAGCACATGCCCAGGTTGCAGGTTTGATCTCTACTGGTGTGTGGGAGGCAATCGATAAATTATTCTCTCTCATCATTAATGATTCTCCCTCTCCCCCTCTCCCTCTCTGAAATAAATAAAAATACTTTTGAAATGTTTTTTCTTGAAAAAAATTTTTTTATTTTAGAAGTTGGCTTTGATTTCCTCTGAATACAGAAAAATATAATGGAATTTCAAAGATGGTTGGAATAGAACCTTCATTGGAGTGATTTTTAATTCATATCACAGATCAAGCATTCTGGCAGGAGCAACAGAAAATGTACAGAGAAATGAGTTTCCCAGCCAGTGTGGAGCAGAGGGCAAGGTGAAATGGGGTGAGTACAGAGATCACAAGGTTTGGAAGCTGAGCTCACAGTCAGCACAGCTACCAACCTGCTGTGAGGATTTGGGCAAGTCAGGGTTCTTTCTATTCCAAAGTTTCATGATGCAGGTTAAAGTTCTACATGAATTCTGTATAATCAATATTCATGCCTATATTAATGATTCAGAAAAGAGGGCATTGGCTGGAGATATTTTGACAGACATTGTAAATCTTTCAAGTTAGTGGTGGAAAATGATTATCAGAACTCCAAAATCATATGACTGAGGTTCAGAAATTTTATTCAATCACCAACGAAGACATTTTTAAACTGAATTTAACATTGTTCAGATTTTGTTCTTCTATTATGGTCACTTTTTAGTTAAAATGTTAGAGCAGCAATATGTTTATCTTACTTACAACAGAGCTAATGTCCGAATAGGGACATTATTAGAAAATTAACAAACAAGGCGTTTCTTGTTTGTAGGGGCCCGGTGCACAAAAATTTGTGCACTCAGGAGGTCCCTCAGCCCGATCTGTGCCCTCTCGCAGTCTGGGACCCCTCTGGGGATGTTCACCTGCTGGTGTGCCTGGTCAGCCTGGGTGAGGGGCTGATGGCTGTTTGCAGGCTGGCCAAGCCCCCCAGTGGAGTCCCTCACCCCATTGGGGTGTGGCCAGCCTGGGTGTGGGCCTGAGGGCCATTTTCAGACTTTCAGGCTCCCCACAGTCCCTTCAGGTTTTGGGCTCCTACTGGGGTACCTGGCCAGCCTGGGTGACAGGCTTTCAAGCTGCCCACAGCTCCCATTGACCCAGCGTCCCAGCAAGGTTGACTAGAAGCAGGTTTCTGGGGTTTATTTATCTTCTATAATTGATACACTGTTCCTTTAAGCTAAGGCCTAGGCAGGTAACGAAGCCTTCTGTTGGCTTCAGTTCTGTGGCTTCTATAATTGAGACAATGTTGCAAATATGTTGTTTCCTGGAGCCAAGAGAAGCCCAGGTGGTCGGCAAAGAGTTTTACTCCTGCTGCAATGGAAGCTGCCTCTTTACTCAGCTCGGTGAGTGCCGGCCTCCATCTTGGCTGGGTTAATTTGCATACAGATGCCTGATTGGCTGGTGGGCGTGGCTTAGGTGTCCCAAAGAAATGGTCAATTTCAATATTACGCTTTTATTAGATTCGATTGTAAAGGAGAGTAATTGATTAGCATAAAGTATGTCTTGAATATAGTGACCAGCACATGAAAAAATATTACAGAATTTGTTGTGTTGAAAGACTATTATGAAATTTTCGACATACTTACTCATTGGCACTGATGCTTAAAAAGAGAGGAATATCAGCCTGGCTAGGTAGCTTAGTTGATTAGAATGTCATCCTAATACCAAAAGGTTGTGGGTTTGATCCTGGTCAGGGCCATACAAAAATCAACCAGTGTGATGGAAGGAGACTCAAGATGAAGTGGTAAACACACAATACAATATACAGGGGATGTGTTATAGAATTGAAACCTATATGATTTCATTAACCAATGTTATTCAATTCAATTAAATGTCAATAAATTGAATCAATTAAAAAAAGAATCAACCAATGAGTACATAAATAAGTGGAACAACAAATCAATTTCTCTCTCTAAAGTCAATCAATAAAAAATTAGTTGAAAGGATTGCTCTTGAAAACAGAAGTATAAATAGGATTCTGATGAATTGTTTTCCCAATTGTTCTTCATCATTCAAAATAATACATTATGAATTGAAAAACTAATCTCTTCTCTTAAGGAAGATATTATTCAAGAAAACTTTGATTATAAAGGTACCCCTGTAAATGTCACAGAAAATTCTCTTTTCTGTAAATTTTTTGTTCCTTTCTCTCTCCTTTTTATATTCTCACCATTTCATAGATCCTTTTCTGATGTTGAGATTGGTGTGCTTATAAGCTTTTCTTCTGTGATTACTTCATGTTATTATACATAAGATTTCCATTGTACACCCACTCATATAATGATAGGTATATAAGCTGGTTCCATATTTTCTGGAGAGTTGATTTGCAATTAACAGAACCTTGAACTGCTGTTCATACGCTTTGGCTCTGTAATTTCACATCTAGAATTTTATTCTAACGATGATCAAAGATAAAAAACTAAATTGGTACACAGAGATGTTCATATGTATGCAAGAATCAGAAATAAACAATGCCCAGTAAGGAACAATAATTATGTGACAATATATTTACACAATGAAATTTTATGTAGTTACTAGGGGCCTGGTGCACAAAAATTTGTGCACTTGGGGGGTCCCTCAGCCTGGCCTGGGCCCTCTTGCAGTCTGGGGGATGTTCACCTGCTGGTGTGCCTGGCCAACCTGGATGAAGGGTTGACGGCCGTTTTCAGGCTGCCCACAGCTCCCATTGACCCAATGTCCCAGCGAGGCTGGCTGGGGTTTATTTATCTTCTATAATTGAAACTTTGTTGCCTTAAGCGGAGGCCTAGGCAGGCAAGAAACCTCCTGTTTGCTTCAGATCTGTGGCTTCTATAATTGAAATATTGTTGCCTTGAGCAGAGGCCCAGCCAACCTAGTTAGGCAGCTGTAACGGAATCCTCCTGTTTGCTCTAGCTCCATGGCTGCAGGCCTCCATCTTGGCTGGGTTAATCCGCTCTGATTGGCTGGGGGGCGTGGCTTGGGTGGGGGTGTGGTTTAGGTGTCTCGGAGTGATGGCTAATTTGCATATTTCTCTTTTATTAGATTAGATTAAAGTTATGTTTTTATAGTACATTTAGTGCTCTGAAGAGAAATTAAAAGGAGAAGCAGTAAATAATGTAGAAGATATATTTCTAATTAAATTTTTTAATCAAATGCTCAAAATATTTTTAGGTATAATTTACATACAGTAAGATTTTTCCTTTTAATATGTATACTTCAATTAGTTTTTAAAAATGCGTACTGTCATGTGATCACCCTCACAGTCAAAGTTTTACCACCCCAAAAAGTTTCCTTTTACCCCTTTGCAGTCAATATTCACCCTTTACTCCATTCCCTGGCAAACTATAGTTTTTCATATTCCAGAATGTCAGGTAAATTGAATCATACAGTATTTTACCTTTTGCATCTGGCTTCTTTCACTTCTGAGATTCATTTTATGTTGTATCAGCACTTCATTCCTCTTATTGCCAAGCACCATTACACTGTATGAGCATATCACACTTTCTTCATTCACCAATCCATAGACGTTTTGTGTTGTTTCCAGTTTTGCTAATTATGAACCATTTGTATATAGGACATAATGTTTTTATTTATCTTGGTAAACACCTTAGAAGGATTACTGGGACATATGGTAAATGTATGTTCAAGAAATTGCCAAGCTCTTTTTTGAAGCATTCCTATCAACAATGTCATTTTACATCCCTACCAACGAGAGTTCCAATTACTTTGCACCCTTCAAGCTCATGGTATGGTCTATTAAAACATTTCAGCCATTCTAATAGGAGTGTAGTTATATCTCATTTTCCTAATGACTAATGTCAAGCATCTTTTCATGTGCTTATAAGCCATCTAGATATCTTCTCTAGTAAAATGTCTACATATTTTTTAAATTGGAGTTGTTTTCTTATTATTAATTTTTGAGAATTCTTTACATACTAGAGGCCTGGTGCACAAAAATTTGTGCACTCAGGGGGGTCCCTCAGCCCAGCCAGTGCCCTCTCGCAATCTGGGATGTCTACCTGCTGGCTTAGGCCCGCTCCCTGAGGGATCAGGCCTAAGCTGGCAGTCAGACATCCCTCAGGAGCACACTGACCACGAGAAGGCAGCTCCTGTATTGAGCATCTGTCCCCTGGTGGTCAGTGTGTGTCCCAGTGACCAGTCATTCCCAGTTGTTCTGCTGTTAGGGTCAATTTGCATATTACCCTTTTATAATATAGGATGCTGTATATAATTCCTTTGTCAGATATATGATTTGCAAATATTTTTCCCAGTTTATACCTTGTCTTTTCATTTTTATAATAATGTCTTTTAAAAGGGAAAAGTTTTAGTTTTATCAATGTAACCATGTTTAATTTCATTATTCATGCTTTTTTTATAATTAAGTGTCTAGAATAATTTTAGATGTATAAAATACTGTAAATATAGCACAGAGAATTCCCATATCCCCACACTCAACTCTTTCTCTCATGAATGTTAGTTGGTTCATTTATCACAACCATTGAATATGGTTTGTTTTTTGTACCCTAAGAAACATTTGCTTGCCCCAAAGTCACAATGATTTTCTGTGTGTTTTTTTGATTTTTTTAGAAATTTTATATTTTTAGCTTTATTAGGTCTATAATACATTTTTAGTTAATTTATGTGTATAACCTGAGGTAATGTGAAGGTGTTTTGTTTTTTTTTTTTACCCTTTATGGGCATTCAATTATTCCAGCACTATTTACTGAATAGATCTTTTAATTTATATGATTATTATATTTATATATAATATATAATTATTATGTCTCTATAGGTAGCACGATTAAGCAAAAATTTTGAGTGAGCAGACACAAAAAGTGAATATATATTTAATAGTATATATATTTATATACATATTTTATATAAATTAATATATATTATATATATTAATAGTATATATATACATTTATATTTATATATTTTTTTTAATAGTGAAGGAGGGATGAGCAGATTATGTCCCTGAGGGTGATGGATACCTTAGTCACACATGTGTCAATTTCTTTTTTTTTTAATTTATCTTTATTGTTTAGATTATTATAGTTGTTCCTCTTTTT
This sequence comes from Murina feae, assembly GCA_004026665.1. Classification (NCBI taxonomy): domain Eukaryota; kingdom Metazoa; phylum Chordata; class Mammalia; order Chiroptera; family Vespertilionidae; genus Murina; species Murina feae. The sequence continues at coordinate 50,295 of PVJC01001321.1, forward strand.
TCCCCCATAGCTCCCCTCCTCCCAGTTCCCACCCCACCTTCTGTCCTTGCCCCCCCACTGTTCTCATCCATAGGTGTACGATTATTGTCCATTCTCTTCACGTACCCCCAACACCCTTAACCCCCGAAAATTGTCAGTCCACTCCCTTTCTATGCCTCTGATTCTATTCTGTTCACCAGTTTATTCTGTTCATCAGATTTTTTATTCACTTGATTCTTAGATTCACTTGTTGATAGATATATATTTGTTGTACATAATTTTTACTTTCCTTTTTCTTCTTCCTCTTCTCAAAGGATACCTTTCAGCATTTCATATAATACTGGTTGGGTGGTGATGAACTCTTTTAGCTTTTTCTTGTCTGTGAAGCTCTTTATCCGACCCTCAATTCTGAATGATAGCTTTGCTGGGTAAAGTAATTTTGGCTGTAGGTTCTTGCTATTCATCATTTTGAATATTTCTTGCCACTCCTTTCTGGCCCGCAAAGTTTCTGTTGAGAAATCAGCTGACAGTCGTATGGGTGCTCCCTTGTAGGTAACTAACTGCTTTTCTCTTGCAGCTTTTAAGATTCTCTCCTTGTCTTTTGCTCTTGGCATTTTAATTATGATATGTCTTGGTGTGGTCCTTCTTGGATTCCTTTTGTTTGGGATTCTCTGCACTTCCTGGACTTGGAAGTCTATTTCTTTCACCAGGTGGGGGAAGTTTTCTGTCATTATTTCTTCAAATAGGTTTTCAATATCTTGCTCTTTCTCTTCTTCTGGCACCCCTACAATTCTGATGTTGGTATGCTTGAAGTTGTCCCAGAGACTCCTTACACTATCTTCATACTTTTTTATCCCTTTTCTTTTTTCTTTTTTCTTTTGGCTTTTCCGACTGGGTGGGTTTTGCTTCTTCATATTTCATATCTTTGACTTGATTCTTGCGATCCTCTTGTCTGCTGTCGGATCTCTGTATATTATTCTTTATTTCAGTCAGTGTATGCTTAATTTCTAGTTGGTCCTTTATCATATCCTTGAGGATCTCATTAGATTTATTGAGGGTTTCACTAAATTTATTGGCAGTCTCTAGAAAATTCTTGAAAAACCTAATAACCGTGGTTTTGAACTCTATATCCTGTCATTTTATTTCCTCCATTTCTGTCATTTGTGACCTGTTTCTTTGTCTCCACATTTTGGATGCTTCCCTTTCTGAGTTAGGTGATTACTGAGAGGAATTAACCTCTAAGCCACTTGGTTATGAGAGTCAGCTGTGTCTACAGTGGGAAAACTTCTGTGCTGGTGACATCCTTATGGGGTAAGAGTTGTTTCAGTGGGGCTTTTGTGCTCACTGCATCTGCCCCAAGTGTGTTCCTTGTGGATCTGAGTTTTGTTTAGGTTAGTCCCACTCTGGCCACTGGGTGAGGCTGGCTCTTGTATCTTTAAGGAGGGGTTGATTTAGCCTTTGCATGCAGCTACTCAGCCTTTTATATGCAAAAGCTTCTGATGCAGCTTGGGAGGGGCAGGGCCTCGGGGAGTTTGCAGGGCAGGGCGGAGCAAATAGCTATCTATGGCTGCTTCTCAGCCCTGTGCTAAGAGACACGGGGTCTCTGTGTCCCACGGTAATTGCTGCAAGCAATGCTGAGAGAAACCCGCTTTGGATTTCCTCCCGGTGCCAGTCAGTCCCCCTTCTCTGGGTGTGCACCTGGAACTGGAGTTCAGAGCCGCCGGGAACTTGTGGCTCTCTCCGGTTTGGAAAAGAACTGCATCCTCCGGCGCCAGCCCTCTCCCAGAGTCCCGTGCGCTTGCCTCGTACCTCTGTACTTTGCTTCCGCCACTCCTCTGAGTCTCAGTTTTTTTCTACTTGTAGGATTTTCACTCAGCCAGCCTTCCTATGGGTGTGAGTGGTGTCCGTGTTTTCTTTTCGTGGTTATTCTGAAATAGTTGTGCACGGCTGCATTTACGGTGTTTACCTTATGCTGCCATCTTGTTGTCTCTCTCAATTTCTGACCTGCATTGCAGAGCCTGGGAGGCCTGGCTCTGTGGTGGTTCCTCTTTTTCTATGTGGTCTTATCCAGCAGTTAAGAATCCTTTAATTTTTACTTCCACATTGACCTTTACAACAAACCCTCGTTTTTTAAGTTGAGTGGCTGATTCTTGCCACTCCAGCAACACCAGCAAAAACGACATGTTCACAAAGCAGGTGTCTCTTTATGGGTGAGGGTGAATGACTAAAGAAAAACGTCTGCTGGTGCCAATACCTCTCCAGAGTTTGTCCTTCATGTGCAGAATTAGAGCTACACATTTATTATAAAATTCTATTTCTGATAGCTATAAATATATTGCTAGGATCAAGGGGTAATATATTTACCATTTACTTATTTTTTAAATTTTCTTTCATATTATTCCAGCTCAGAGACCAAAGTTCTGAAATCAAGTATATTCTGATTTAGGGTGGTGAGAGAATGTTAAAAGTAGAAAATTTCTACTTGGACATAGTCCAAGGCTTGTACTGATGACGGTATCAAAGATGGCAAAAGTGTCACAAAGCTCGATTTCGCATACTTGAGACATAGTTAAGATCCTGGGCTGGGTTTACAGGCCATTTCCATGACTTTCTTAGATGCTTGACCTTGAGCAGATTACAGTTTCCCCAAGCCTCAGTTCCTTCTTCTGCAAACAAAGGTGATTGGGAGGCTTGGATGAAGTCACATGACTGGCACAGAGGAAGTGCTCACTAATTGTCAGCTCTTCATACTGCTCCCTCATACTCCCCAGCACTCACATCAGCGGGTCTGGAGGCCTGTGTGCACGCCTGAGTTTTCAGGCTAATTGTTCACTTTGAGACGAAAGCCTCCCGTTGCTCTGAGCCATTGACCCACTCCATCTGTTCAGCTGTCTCTGTCTCCCTGTGTGGGTTCCCTCCTCATTTTTGAGACTCTTAATTAGTTTGGGGCAATAAAATGATCAGTACCACCTGAGCATCAGTTATTAGCAATAAATGTGGCTCTTCTGAGCAGCTATGGCATACTAATTATCTCCACATAAATGTAGCTTTTTGTAGCTTTGATTACCTGCTAAATGATACCAGTGCATATTTTACACACTTTTTACTGTTTATTTTGGAATCACTGGCCTCAGGTTCATCTCATTAATCCAGAAACATCTGTAACATTGGGATAAAATTCATTGTATTTCTTTTCAATTTTTAACTCCAGGGCAATTTTTTTTTTTTTTTTTTTTTAGCATCCCATTGGGAAGTTCTCTTTCTTTTATTTTCTGCCTCATGTTTCCTAAATAGCCAATTAATTGTTTAATGGGTGCTATCTCTGGGAGGGTGTTGCTCTTTGCCAGGCATTAATACTAATATTGTCATGCCAATCCTGGCATGTTAATTCTTTCACTGACTTTCAGGTCCACATGATAAAAGCAACAGGCCAAAGAAGCTACTGAATTGAAACAGCTAGAAATTCAATTCAACTATGATCAGGTTAGCACCTGCTAGAGGCAGTGGACATGGTGGTTAGCGCAGGAGATATGGAAATAAACCACAAATGAGCAGAATGGGCTGGGTATAAGAAAAAGTTTTTCAACACTGTAATCAAGCTTTATTTTTGTTAGACTATGGTGTACGTGTGTAAAATAATACATACTCTTTTAAATGCTTATTTTAATATTCACATTGGTCTTTCTTGCCTTTTTTTCTTTTCTTAATGCCTTCACCTTTCTCATGCAGTCAACAGTATGGTGACTGCCAGAGGGAAGAGGAGATGGAGGGGTAGTAGAAATATAGGAGGGATAAATGGTGATGGAAGACTTGACTTGGGATGATAAATACACAATACTATATACTACAGATGATGTATTGTAGAATTGTATACCATAAACCTATGTAATTTTATTAACCAATGTTACCCCAACAAATTCAATTTTAAAAAAGCATAGAAGAAAATATATTCACTTTGGGTCTCAGTGTTGGGATACTGTTGGAGTGATGTGTGTGCTCAATTTAATAGGGGTAGAGCTCTTTAGATCTGATTTTTTTTTCTTTACAACATTCTGTACAGCAGAAATAGTTAATAATTAATTCATAACAGACTTAAGGATTGTAATTGGGAGCAGATCTGGTCAGGAGTCATTGCAGTAGTCCAGGAGAAATGGAAGTACAGGGAGGGATTAGAGTAGGGGCAGCAAAAGGAGAGATAAGGACAGATTTGGGATTTTTTTTAATGCTTTTTTTTTTGCTTAATTAGCATACTGTAAAAATAATTTTTTTTGGTGTATATGCTGAATTTTAACAAATGAATAGAGTCATGAAAACACCCCCTCATCCTAATATAGAACAGGTCCACCTCCTCAGAATTCTGTCATGTAGTCAACCCCTCCCAAGCCCCAAGCCCTGACAACCACCCATAATGCCTTTGAGAAACACCCATATTGGTCAAATGTCAATATTCATTTTTTTCTGAGTATCATTCCATTCATCTTCTGAAGGATATTTGTGTTATCCCCAGTTTTTGTCAATTATGAGTAAAACTGCTATACATATTTGTATACAGGTTTTGTGTGAACCTAAGTTTTCACTTCTCTAGAATAAACACCTAGGAATGGGTCGAATGGGTCATATGATAAGTGATGTTTAACTTTATAAGAAACTGGAAAGCTGTTTTCCAGGGTGGATGTGCCATTTTGCACGCCTACCAGCAATGCATGAGAGTTATAGTTGCTCTGCCTCCTTGCAAGTAGTTGGTATTGTCTTTTAAAATATCATTTTAGTGGGTGTGAAACAGTACCACATTGTGGTTTTAATTTGCATTTCCCTAAAGCCTATTGTTACTGAACATCTTTTCCTGTATTTAAATATATGACATTCTGGATAGGAGACCTTTGCTGGATACATGATTTGCAAATATTTTCTCCTAGTCTGTAGCTTCTGACAGTGTCATTGACACAACAAAAGTATTAATTTTGATAAAGTCCAATTTATTGATTTTTTTCCTTTTAAATACAATAATTTATGAAGCTAAAACTTCAGAGGTAAGATCTGTGCTCTTAGTGGGCATGTGTTTTTTACTACATGCCAGCATCAGCATGTTTTCAGGTTTGTTGTTTATGGTTGTGGAAGTTGTGCACTGCAGAATTCTGGGTGGCATGGTTAGATGGACTACCATGTGAATTGCAACCCCAAGAGCTGTGATGTGTACAACTTGTACAACTACACATTACCTCCTCTCTCAGGTGTCTTTTTTACTGCGCGGATTTCCATTGTTGCTGGGGTTCTGTTTTCCTTCCTCTGCCACCTGTTTGTTATTATGGGAAGTCTATATTGAAGCTATATTTAGGAAGCTTGTGTAGATGAACCATCTAAAGCTAACTTGTTCCCACTGACTCTTCAGAAGCTGACTGCCTATCCTTGGGATACCAACAGCATCATGCTTTACTCTTTCCTTTAACTGGCATTTATGGGAATTGGAAACTCAGCCAATTTTAGCTGTCTAGACAGGCATGGTTTTGAAACTTTCATTCTAAACAAATGACCAAAAATAATATTTGTAGCATCATGCATTATGAAACTCTGGACTTGCATAAAAAAGCGACAGAATATAAAGACAGAAATGCCATTTGCAGGTAATATTTTGAATATGAGTAATACGCTATTAACTCTGAGTAGCTCCAAGTAAACTCTGAGGTGGCTCACAACTTTCCTCTGACGGTATGAAAAACTATTCCGTGCTTGAATATTCTGTATACTTGACTGGTTGTACTTTCTTGCTGGGATTGCAAGCTGTTCATTGGTCAACAGTTGTGTCAGAGCAGAACCAGAAAAGCTTCAACAGAACAGAATTGTTCTTGGTGTGCTGCTATGTCATCATCTTTATCAATTAACACGGGCTCTGGAATGGGGCACTGTGAGACAGGGAAAGAGGAACAAGTGTCCTATTTATGCATTGTTTTTATTAAAGTAAAGGCTGACTAATGTTTATGTAGGAAGGCACAGAGTCTGATTGTATCTTGGGAATGACTATAACTTAAATGGGGAAGTTGTTAAGGAGGGCATTATGGGAGGTACGGGCTTTGAAGGCTAAAGGTTTGAGAGGAGTGGGTGTGCAATATCACAGGTACGAAGATCCTTTAAAAGGGAATCACTGCTTGGAAAGTTCAAACAAATGGTTTGAGGGATGCGGGAAGGGAATGATTCATTTGAGGGTCTACTGATCTCGCCCTAAGAAATGATGACAACAGGCCCTGGCTAAGTAGCTCACTTGGTTAAAGCATCATCCTGATACCCCAAAGTTATAGGTTTAATCCCAGTCAGGCCACACAAAAGAAGCAACCAAAGAATGCATAAACAGGGGAGCAACAACAACAAAAAAATCAATGTTTCTCCCTCTCTAAAATCAATCAGTAAATACAAAGCTTTAAAAAAGTTTTTAAAAAGTGATGGCATCAAAGGGGTAGAACCAAGAGGTGTTTTTTGTTTTGCAAGTAAGCCTGTGAGATATTGTAGGGAAATTGATCTTCCCCCGTATCTTCCACCTACCTAGCTTCTTTCAGAAAGCCTAGAGTTTTTCACCATTAAATATGATGCTAGCTGTAGAGTTGTTTTTTTAAAAATTTTATAGCTATTCTTTATCAAGTTAAGTCTCCCTTTATTCCCAATTTGCTGAGAGGTTTTTTTTTAAATCTTCTTTTTATTAATAGAGGTTGGATTTTGCCAAATGCTTTTTTGCATCTATTGTTAAGAACATATGATTTTTTCCTTTAGCCTATTGATGTGATGATTATATTAATTGATTTTCAAATGTCAAAACAGTCTTGCATACCTGCAATAAATCCCACTTGGCCGTGGTGTATAATTCTTTTTATACCTTGTTGGATTTGATTTACTAATATTTAATGAAATTTTTTTCGACTATGTAAATAAAAGATATTAGTCTATAGTTTCCTTTACATATAATGTCTTTATTCATTTTGTATTAGCTGGTTTTGTTAATTCTGACCTTATAGAATGAGTTAGGAAGTGTTCCCTCTGTTTAATTTTCAGGAACAGTGTATAGAGAACTAGCATCATTTTTTTCTTTAAATGTTCAGTAGAATTCACCAGTGAAACCATTAGGGCCGGCTGCTTTCCTTTTTTGGAAGGCTATTAATTCTTGATTATATTTATTTAATAAATATGGGCCTATCCTGAAAATCTATTTTTCCTTGTATGAGTGTTAGTAGTTTGTGTCTTTTAAAGAAATGGTTTATTTTATCTAAGTTATCAAGTTTAGGGGCATAGAGTTGTTCATGACATTCTTTTATTATCCTTTTGATGTTCATGGACTCAATAGTGGTTTCCCCTTTCAGTTCTGATATTCACAGTTGGTGCCTTCTTTTTTTTTTTTCTTGGATAGCCTCGCTAGAGGTTTATCAGTTTTACTGCTCCTTTAAAGAACCAGAGTATGGTCTTTCTATTGGTTTTCTCTATGGAGTTTCTATTTTTTATTTTCTTTCGTCTGCTTTAGTTTTCATTTGTACTTCTTCCTCTACTTTCCTGAGGTGAAAGTTTACTCTTCTAATTTCAGACCTTTCTTCTGTGCATTCAGTGCTATAGTTTCACTCTGAGCAATGCTCTCATGGCAACCCCCCTTCCTGCCAAACACACACATTTTGTTAGGTTGTGTTTTCATTTCGTTCAGTTCAAATTACTTTTAAAGTTCTCTTGAGACTTCTTCATTGACCCATGTGTTATTTAAAAGTATGTTGTTTAATCTCCAAATATTTGGGGAATTTCCCTAGCTATCTTTCTGTTGTTCATTTCTAGTTTAAATTCTAGTGTGGCCTGAGAGCATACTTTGTATGATTTCTATCCTTTTAAATTTCTATTCTTTTAAATTTATTTACATTGGAGGGTAAGGGGGAACATTAAATAGATAAACAAAAAGATAAGTCACTTTTAAATATACATATATACCATATGTTTTATTGATTTCAGAGAGAGGAAGGGAGAGGAAGAGATAGAAATATCAATGATGAGAGAGAATTATGGATTGATCAGCTGCCTCCTGAGGCCCCCGACTGGGGATGGAGCCTGCATCCCTGGCATGTGCCCTGAAGGGAAACTGTGACCTCCTGAGTCATAGGTTGATGCTCAACCACTGAGCACCACTGGCCAAACTTCTTAGCATTTTTTTTCTCCCCTTATGTGAGACAAGGAGGCTAGAGAGAGCTGAAGTCTAATTGTTCTCCCACTAGCGTGGCTGAGCCTCTGATAAAGTAGTAGTCTCCAGGTCTTTGTATAGGAAAACTCTTGAGTGTAGTTCAAAATGATTACTTTTCCCTTTTCTCTGCCAGGAGCATAAGGGGATTTTGTTTTCTAATCTTTCCTTAGAGAACCTGCTTCTGGAGGTAAAACCCATGAAGGTGTGGTAACTCCCCTAAAACTGGGGCCTCCAGGGGTTTTAATTTCAAGTTGGCCCATATTCAGCCTCAGGGAACCCATCAGTGATGGTTTAACTGTTCCTGTCAGTTACTGGCTCCAGGGCTTCAGTTCCCACCAGGCTGATCTCAACCTTCACTCCGTTTTCTCCAGTCTCTATGAAAGTTGGGGTGGCATTTTGCCATGTGACCTCAATTTTCTGATGGATCTAAGAAAAGTCATTGATTGTCAGTTTGTATCTTGTAAGGATGGGAGTGATGACTTCCAAATTCTTTGCATGTTGGAGCTGAAACCAAAAGTTCTCATTGTATTTTATTTTTGTGACTCACTTTTGAAATGTACATGCAGTATAATTCACTCTTTTGGTATAAAGCTCTGTGTTTTGACAAATTTGAAGTTATGTAACCATCACTATAAACATAGAGAGTGATCCTTTATCAACAAGATTCCCTTATGTAATCACATGTGATCAGCCTTTCTCCCACTCCCATACCTGACAACTACTGATCTATTTTATAATTTTATTTTTAAATCTTCTGTGAGATCGAAAACCCTCTGAGACTATCAGAGGATGTATATTTTTGGCCATTAATAGCTCAAAAAAGAAACCTTGTGTATGTAGATCCCAGGTAATATAATGCACTATGGTTCCCAATTTTTTGCTTTGTGCCACTTTAAAAAAAAAAGAAGTAAAAAACTAGCAAATGGAAATAAAGAATAAATTCAGCAAAAGTTAAAAAATAGATAAAATGGTTTTAAAAAGTTGCTTTAAAATTTTTTCCCAGGCCTTTCTTTGAAATATTCAAGTGAACAATAGTATACAAGGTGCTCTGTGCAAAGAAAATAGCTGAGATGACAACTTAGTACTTTCAGGTATTTTATGACATTGAGCTGGATGAATTACATATGGAGATGACTTAATCACCTAAGGGGAGTCAAACTGTGACTCACCAGCCATATCTGGCATACTATTTGTCTTTGTACAGCCCACAGGCTGAGAATGATTTTTATATTTATAAGTAATTGCCTAAAAAAATATTTCATGATGCATGGAAGTTGTATGAAATTCAAATTTCACTGTCCATAATAATGTTTTATTGGAACCCAGCCATACTTATTTGTTTATATATTGTCTCTGTGCTTTCAAGCTGCAATGGGCAAAATTGAGTAGTTGTGATAGACTCTTTATGACACTCTCATCACTTTGCACTGACGTTTGGCACACTGAAAGTTGCAGCGATGCAGTTGGGATTCAACATCATTTCAAATGTCATATGATGACATCCTTCCCTCTCCCACTTTCTTCTTCCCTCCCTTATTTACTGACTTTAACTTACAGTAAATGCCCATCAAGTTAAAAGAAGAAAGGTAAAGTGGACTTTTAACATCATGCTTTAAAGAGTATGGATGATTTTGTTATAGAATTTAATGGCAAAGCAATGTTCCTGCCTTTTGTGCCATGCCAGCACAGCCAAAGGTTTGGTGAGTCTGGGAGGGGAGAGGGAGAGAGAGGCAGCAAAGGATTAAAGAAAAAACAAAGAGAATATAGCTGGAGTAGCTGGGGCTGGGTGGATCTCCTATGCCTGGATGAGGCCACAGAGAAGGATCTAGCCAGCAAGCTCAGGTTTTATTTTATAGTCAGAGAAAAACAAGGTAATAGTCAACAAAGTTACAATGTTCTTATGAGTTTCACTTGTTTTGGCGGTACTTGCTGCACCTCCCACAGCCCATTCGCTTCCCAGGAAGGAACTAGGGAGTGCTATAAGGTTAAGCTTCATTATGCTCAGAGGGTTCTGCCCTCTAAGCTGGGACTTGATTATGGCTCTGCCACAGGTCAATCCAAGGCTTAACTCTAGAGCCACTCCTTACAACTATACAATGGCATCATTACAGCTGTATTTAAAAAATACAATATATATCAACATCACCAGACTAAACCGTCAAAATATTCCGAGATCACAGGAAAGCAATGGTTAGAAATTAGAAAAACTTAAAACAACTTCTTCACAAAAAGAAGGTTCTGGGTGGTTCATTTGTTAGCCAAGCAAGGAAAGTTGTTTATCAATGGTGAAAAAACTAAATTGTGACTGATTGCAGCAGCCCAAAAATATGACCAGAGAAAGAAACTTGTTTGAGACTTTTAATCTCCCAATGAGAAAATTTGCGCAGTGAATTGAGGATACTGGGAACAACATCACTAGTCAATTCACAATTAAGACAACTAATTTGGAGTATTTTGTTTGTTTGTTTGTTTGTTTCTTGATGAGTCCATAGATATTAATGATACTACACAGATGATGTTATTTATTCAATGAGTCACTGCTGAGGTTGAAGTGACTGAAGAATTAAACTTGATAAATTATCTGCAGGTGAGAATATTTTCAATAAACCTAAGAAAACTATTTCAGTACAATTTGAGATAGAATCTGCTAAAATGTTTGTAGTTGATAGTGGTAAAAGTATACTGGTATGTGAAGCAGTAAAATCTTAGTTGGACAAATTTACAAAGCTGAGAAAATGTGAACTGTTTATAGCCTGTAGTTATAAGTCATATTATTCGTTAGCAGGTACTTTGCATAGAATATGTGTATATGTCATGTGTCACTGATCCAGTAGCTCCATTGGTGAACTCCTTTGCTATTGTGGACATAACCATAGTTAGTTGTATGAATTTTTGTCACAAAAAGAAGCTGAATGTCCTGATTTGTGGCACATAGCAGTTCAAAGAAGTGGTAAAGTTTTATTGCAATTTTTTGAGATTGGGTCTACGATTGAAATTTTTTTATTTTATTGATTTTTTACAGAGAGGAAGAGAGAGGGATACAGAGTTAGAAACATGGATGAGAGAGAAACATCAATCAGCTGCCTCCTGCACACCCCCTACTGAGGATGTGCCCGCAACCAAGGTACATGCCCTTCACCAGAATTGAACCTGGGACCCTTCAGTCCGAAGACCGACGCTCTATCCACTGAGCCAAACCATCCAGGGCTGAAATTTTTTTTTTTTAATGAAACTTTTTTAAATGACCACTGTCTTCAGCCACTACTGTTGAACACTGAATGGCATTGGAAATACGTTTTTGCTAATGTTTCTTAATGAATTCAACCTAAAATTAAAGGCCAAATAGTGCTCATATTACACTGATGTAGAGTCATTTTGACAACTAACATCATTTAAATGTCAAGCTGCCTTATACACTTCCAGTGGTATCAAAAGGTAAAATAAGATGGGAGATCTCTATTTCCCTGCAGATTTGCAATGGACATATTTTCTGAGCTCAAACTTCAGTTTCAGCAGCATTGTTTTTACCTTAATGCAAATGCAAAGAAAATTTCCATATTTCAAAATCCACTTAACTGAGCAATTGGGCAGTTTCCACCTAACCTTCAATGGGACATGATTAATCTGCAGTGTAATAATATGCTAAAAGACAAATATCAATAGAAAAATGTAGTAGAACTATAAATGCCGTGCAAGCAATCAGTCTGCTCAATTAAAATCATAGGCTCATGAGTTGGTATCAGTCTTTGGCAGTACTTTTTCAAAGATGTAATATTTGTCTTTGAATTGAAATACTCAGTGAGGTAATATCTTATTACAGACCAGGATTTACAGATGAGCTTTAGCAATCAGTGTTGATGACAGGTTGATTACATTTGAACCCCAGTTAAGTGAAATGTTATCACCCCCAAAAGAATTTTATTATTCTTATTATAGACTTATATTATGAAAAATTATATTAAATTATTATTATAGTTTGAATTTTGTCAGTAAAAACTATGTGGAAATTCGTTTTCTTTCTCATTATACAAATGCCTATATAAAACCCCTGACCTAGACTACTGTTGTCTTCCTGTGTGCCAGAAGACAGTCTGTGAGGTCCTCAAATGAGGATCAAATGTAATGTAAGGTCCTTGTACATTACAAATGGAAAAAAGCTTTTAGGGTTTGGTCAGCTGACCTGTCAGTCAAACTCTCTAAGTAAAACCTGGCACAGGAACAAGATAGGGTACCTCTTTTCCATCATGTCAGTGTTCGGTTTTTAGGGCCGCCACATGGTATCACAAACTGGGGAGGTTAAAACAACCGGAATTTATTCTCCCACAGTTTTGGAAACAGAAGTCTGAAATCACAGTATCTGCAGGTCCCTGCGTCCTCTGAAGCCTCTCGAAAAGAATCCTGTTTTACTTCTTTCTAATTTCTGGTGGTTGCCAGAAATTCTCAGCGTTCCTTGGCTTGTGGCTTCCTCACTCCAGCTTCCACCTCCATCATTGTACAGGCTTCTTTGCTGTGTGTCTCTGTGTCCACATCTTTCTTTCTTAAAGGGTTACCAGGCATGTTGGATTAAGGCCCACTCTAACCCAGTATGACCTCATCTACATTTAATTAGTTTCACCTTCAAAGACCCTATTTCCAGAAAAGATCACATTCTGAGGTTCGAGGTAGACATGAATTTGGCAGGAGTGAGGTGGTGGGGGTGGTGAGGAGGCAGGCACAATTAAACTCAGTATATTTTAGCCGTGAAAGGGGAAAGTGATCAAAATGGTGGCAGGCTAGAAAGCTTCAGATCGACAGATACCCCTCTCCCAAATTATTCACATCGGCATCCCTGCAGTATATGAATATTTTGAGTTATATGTCAAAAAAGAACTTTATTAATGTCATTAAACTAGGACTTTCGAAATGGGGAGATTATCCTGGATTATCTAGAGGTGCCGAATGCAATCATATCAAGGAGGCAGGAGAGTCAATGGCAAAGAAGGAGGTGTTATTATAGAAGCAGAAGTTGTAATGCTGGGCTTTGGAGATGGAAGAAGGGGCAAGGAGCCAAGGAATGCCAGCAGCTCCAAAAGCTGGATGAGAAAAGGAAACAGATTCCTCCAGGGCTTCCAGGAGGAACACGGTCCTACTGACACTTGGATTTTAGTCTCATAAGAGTCATTTCAGACTTCTGACCCCCAGAAATGTAAGAGAAATAAATTTGTATTGTTTTAAGCCACTAGATTGTGGTAATTGGTTACAATAGTCAAAGGAAGAGATTCAAGGAAGAGAGCTAGTTAGAGCTGGTTGCTATAACTTGGCAGTGAGTCCTGACTGTGTATGCAGGAAAGAAAAGAGTAGAGGAGTGGAGAGTAATGTCTGAGGGGAATGGGGAAACTGGAGAAATGGAGGAAAGGGTTGATGCAAGAAAGATCATGCAGGAATGGCTGCGTGTGCATCTGGGGCAAATGAGAAATCAGAGGCACGCATTCTTTAGGAGATGATTTAAAAAGACAGGCAAATTCCTGTTTTGGCCTGAGGTTTTAAATAAAAGCGATTTCAGTTTGTAGAAAAAAAGATGTGGGTTATTGTTGTTTTTTTTTCTTTTCTTTTTAATTAATGACAGAACTTAGAATGTACGTGCAGTTTTTCAGATTCAAAACACACTCAAGTGATCTTCATAACCATTGTTCCTCCCAGCACGCCTCCCCCTGATGCCCTGGTTCACTTTCCAAAACACAGAAATGTTGACAGGACCTCTCAAAGTTTAGAGCTTTGAAAGGCTCCACTTTAGCTTGAGAAGCTAAGAAATATTTGTTGTAGCCAAGCACACATTTCATACCTGGGATATCCCCTGAAAAGGATAATTTGCCCACAAGCATAAAAGAGTGTCAGCACAGGACAAAGAAGCTGAGTGTTAGCCACTGGCTGTGGAGTTTGGATCAGAATCTCTCAGCTAAAAATAAACTCTGTGGTAGCTGGCTCCCTCTGTCATGACCCCAAACTTCTTAGGAAGCAGTAATGCTGGAATTATTTTTCAAAGACATAGTAAATGAAGAGAACAGCATGCCAAGCAGAGGATAAAAGATCAGATACCCAGAAAAGGACTTCAAGACCGTTGTAAAAAATATAAAAACCATCTTTTATTTGAAAAATAAATTATGGTAGGTACAGGTTTCTTTTAACACTTGATTTTATTTACTTGTATTAAAGAGGAAAACTGTAAGGCAAAAGATACTCTAGAATCGTGTCCCCAGAAATTCTAAAGAAAGAATAATAAAAACTTAAAAAATCAGTAAGATGTGTATCTTTCTGGGATAGATATAGGAAGTTGCTGCTTACTCATAGATAAATAAATGAGGTCAAAGTGTTATAAATTTGGCTGACAAAGGTTTTAAAGTCCTTTCCTCCAATTAGAAAGCTTCAAAAAAATACTGCTGCCCAGGCCTCAAATCCTGATATACTGATATAGTTATCTGAAAAATGGGACTTGATGGGGTCTGCAGTTCCTTGAAAATGTAAAAATTCTTTGATCGCTAGAAATGTTATGATTATGTTAATATATAATCATGGGATAAACAGATTACATTTATGATCACTTTAATTTTAATAAAAATATCTAATTTTATAATTATGGTTGGAATCTTATAATCATGACCCTTTTAGTGGACTGAATTCTTTAAAAGATTTTATTTAGCAAACATTTATCACATGCTAACCATGCATCCTTACTCTTAAGAAACTCCAGTTCAGTAGGGAAGTGACACATACAAAAATTAAGAACTCTCATGTCATGTGACATGTACCAGCATAGAATTATGTTTAAGTTAAAGAGATAGTGGAAAGGGAGGAGAGGCTAGAGTTATTCAGGATGGGGTAGGAGTGATGTAGAGATAAGAGAAGGTTTTGGTCTTTGCTAAGTAGAGAAAGCTAAATAGAGTTTGTCAGGTTGTCCGACAGAGAGGGCCTTTCTAGACCCAAGAAAAGCATGTGAAAAATCCCAGACAAGAGACAGCATGCTCAGAGGATGGTCATGAATACTGCTTGAGGGTAACATTTGGGAGATACAGCAGGAGTTGGGAATTGGCAGAAGGCAGGAGGTGAGGCTAGAGAACCAGGCTACCCCCAAGAATAACCTTTCAAGTCTCAGAAGGCACATCCTAGAGTGGTGGACAACCGTTGGAGGGTTGTCAGAGCTGGGACAGGGCCAGGCTGTACTTCAGGATCCTTGGCAGCCCTGGGGAAAGGTGCGTCTAGGAGAAGTGGGACTGGAGGCAGATGAGGAAGGAGGCTGTTTGTCAAACCCAAGTGGGAGGCTTGAAACAATGAGTCAGAAATAAATGTAAACTAGATCAGGGAAGCAGAATAAACAAGACCTGGCCAGTGGGTGACAGATACAAAAGGAGACCAGGAGTCAAATTGACTTCCAGGTTTTTTATTTTACCATCCAGATGGCTTATGACACTCATCAGGCACTAGACATTGAAGCACAACTTATTTGATAGACTCAGTCATATAGGAACAGATATCTTCAGACTTAGCTTGGCGGCATAAAAAGCAAACTGTGAGCCCAGCCAGTTGGGTCAGTGGTTGATCATCAACCTGTGAACCAGTTAGATTCCTGGTCAGGGCACATGCCTGGGTTGTGGGCTCGATCACCAGTGTGGGGCTGCATGCAGGAGGCAGCTGATCAATGATTCTCTTTCATCATTGGTGTTTCTATCTTTCTCTCCCTCTCCCTTCCTCTGAAATATATATATGTAAGAGGCCCAGTGCATGAAAATTCATGCATTTGGCAGGTCCCTCAGCCCAGCCTGCACCCTCTCACAATCCAGGACCCCTTGGGTAGGATCCCTAGGCCTGGCCTGAGATTAGGGCCTATTGGGGCTTTCCTTCCCCCGGCTGGAGGCAGCTGGCTCCAACCCTGCCACTGCCACTGCTTGCCATCTGTGCAGTGCTGCCCTCCACCCCTGCCACCAGTGGCCTCCCTCTGCAGGCAACAGGTTGGGGTGTGATGGCTTGACTGATCTGGGCCTCCCCCTTTCTTTGCTGGAGGGCGGGGCCAGCCCTGAGATGGGGCGGT
Organism: Murina feae; assembly: GCA_004026665.1. Classification (NCBI taxonomy): domain Eukaryota; kingdom Metazoa; phylum Chordata; class Mammalia; order Chiroptera; family Vespertilionidae; genus Murina; species Murina feae. The sequence goes on from PVJC01001321.1 coordinate 66,533, forward strand.
CTGCCTACCTGATTGTCCCTAGCCACTCTGCCTGCCTGCCTGATTGCCCCTATCTGCTTGCTTGGAGTGAAGCCAGCCCAGCAAGGGGCTGTCTGCCTACCTGATCATCCCTAACCGCTGGCCTGCCTACCTGATCACCCCTAAACACTTGCCTGCCTACCTGAACATCCCTAACCACTGGTCTGCTTACCTGAACATCCATAACCACTCTGACTGCCTGCCTGATTGCCCCTAACTGCTTGCTTAGGGGTGGGGCCAGCCCTATGAGGGGCCCTGGTGGTCTGGTCTCTGGTCGTTTTGGTCGTGATGCCTCTGGCCTTTTATTATATAGGATTTTTAAAAGTGAATTGTTGCCCTGGCCAGTGGTGTGCAGTGACTAGGGCATTGGCCTCACACTGAAGGGTCTCAGGTTTGATTCCCGATCAAGAGCAGGTACCTGGTTGCAGGTTCCATCCCAGGCCCCAGGCCCCAGGCCCAGGCTTGTGTGGGAAGCAACCCATATATGTGTCTCCCTCACATTGAAGTCTCTCTCTCTCTTCTCTCCCTCCTTCCCTTCCACTGTCTCTAAAAAACATTGGAAAAAACACCCTCAGGTGAGGATTAACAGCAACAAAAGTGAACTGTGTTTAACCTCAGCCCCAAAGGTATGAATGTGGAGATAAGGGTATGTAGTATGTGTGTGTAGGTATTCAGGGTAGAATATGGGAATAACAGCATTTGCTTTGTTTTGTTTTAATCATGGTAAAATACAACATAAAATTCACATCCTAACCATTTTTAAAGGTACAATTCAGTGGTATTAACTTTGCTTACATTGTTGTGTAACTATCACAACCATCTATCTCCAGAACCGTTTTTATCTTGCACATCTGTGCTCCTTAAATAAAAAATTCCTTATTCCCCTTGTTTCCAAATCCTGGAAAACACCATAATTCTAATTTCTGCCTCTATAAAGTTGACTGCTTTAGGTACCTCGTATACTAGAAAGGGGAATCATACAGTATTTGTCTTTTTGTAACAGGCTTATTTCACTTAGCATAATATTCTCATGAGTCATTATAGCATATGCCAGAATTTCCTTCCTTTTTATGACTTGATTATATTCTGTTGTATTATATACTACATTTTGTTTATCTGTTCATTCATTGATGGACATGTGGGTTGCTTCCACCTTTTGACTATTGTGACTAAATGCTGCTATGAACATAGGTGTACAAATATCTCTTTAATACCTTGCTTTTAATTCTTTTGGATATATACCTAGAACTACTGCTGGATCATATGGTAGATGTACTTTTAATTTTTTGAAGAACTGCCATAGTGTTTTCTACAGTGCCCGCACCATTTTATATCTCAGCAAGGGGTTCCAATTTCTCCACATCCTCACCAATATTTGTTATTTTCTGTGTTTGGTTTTTGTTTTTGTTGTTGTTGTTTTATAGTAGGCATCCTAGTGGGTATGAAGTGGGATCCTTTTGCTCCAGCTTCCAATTAGCTGTTAAGCCAGCTACAGCCTCAACCCTCAAATCCTCCCTTATAATTTCGGAGTCCATGGCATTTTCTGATGTGGTTTATACTATTGCTCTTGCCCTTGCTTTTTCTTAGTCACTGTTGTGATTCCCTCCTAGACATGATGTCATACTATTGCTGAGCTAATATCCAAAATGGCCACTCCTGCCAGCCCTCATGAGGTCCCCACATTGGCAGGTGGCTTCTTTTTCTGTTCCAACAGCTGTCAAGTGGGCTGGGCAACCATCCTCTTCCTATTGCCCACCAATTTCCATCAGAGCCTGGATTCACAGCCCATTTTCCATGGGTGCTCTGAACCAATCATTTGACTTGCATATTGGTCCATTGCTGCCCCATCTCTAACTATCTGACACAGAAAAAGAGCCAGAAAATAAGGTAGAAGATACGAAACTAGGCTTCACTCCAAATTTCCCCACTCTGCAGGCTAAGCCTGTTCCCCGCCATCCCCTCTCTCTCTCCTGGTGTAAGCCCCTTCCCCTTCCCCAGCTTGGATATTGTCCTAGAGATGAAGAGCATCCCAGTTTCTACCTACTTGGAGCCTTAGCCCTACAGGATGGCTGCCGGCCCCACAGAACCCATCCACTGTCTACATAAGATTTGTGGGGCTTTCCTGCAAATAAAACCCTTGATGGACCTACTTGGGAATCCTGACTTCAACAGGGTATGAGCATATGTCTTCCTGCAGCCCTCTTGCTTTGATATCATGAGACTTTAGGTAAGAGCTCTAGAATTTAAACATACTCATGTCTAATGCAGAAGTTATTCATGTTTAAGCATTGCAAAGGCTATTGAATTAGGTCAAAGTAATATTTTCTGGCCCGTCCTCTTGTGTGAGGGTGATCTCATCTCAAGCTCCTTAGTTAATTATGTCTACAAAGGTCACATTCACAGGTATAGGGAATTAGGGCTTGGATATATGATGTTGGGGTCACTAATTAACCTATTTACAGGGCCCAGTGTTATTTCTGCACCAGTTGTTTTACCAAGGTGGTGACCTAGAAAAAAATGTATCTGATAATTTGCTGTTTGGAATAAACTGGGAGATGTTCCCATCTGCCTTCACGGTTAAGAGGATCTTTTTGGTGCTCTGAAGAGTATTTATTATTAATGGGGGTTTAGAGTCACACACACACACAACACACACACGCACACACACACACATCACCCATTTTATTGTAATTTTCTACTTTAAATAATCCTCCCTTTTTCTGAGATGAATTCTCTGTTCAGTTTCCCAGAGGACATTCTGTCCTCTGCCTCCACCCAGAATTGGACACTCATTTTTAAAGAGTGTTTCCTACCTCTGTTCCTTAAGGTGCAGGCAAATCAGACATAGGGAATGCCTGTTCTCCCATTTTCCTTCCTTGAGTTTGGTGGTGGAAGGAGCCCTGCCTGACTACTCCCGCTGAGCCCGGCTGTGGCCACTGCTCCTCCTGCTCAGAGCCATCAGGAAGCAGCAGTGGGAGGCTGCAGCTAGAGTGGTGTGTGTAGTTCGCTTGCCTCACAGGCTTTTTAATTTGATAAATTTATAGCAGTTTCCACTACGTAATAACTAAGAATTATTACTTACATACACTATCCCAGATTGATGACTTGGAAGCTTTGTTTTTTTAATATATATATATATATAAACTAATAAAAGCGTAATATTAAAATTAACCGTTTCTTCGGGACGGCCTAAGCCATGCCCACCAGCCAATCAGAGTGACTGTATGCAAATTAGCCCAGCCAAGATGGCGGAGGCCGCAGCCCTGGGCTCCACCATCTTGGGAGCCTGGGTCCTGGGAAGGTATCTGGCACCCTGGGCCGCCAGATGCCTTCCCCCATGGAGAAGCTATTGGGGGAAGCGGGGACCAGCCGGCGGGACCCCGCAAGCCCCCTTCTGGGAGGCCCATTGGGGCCCCAACAGCCTCCCGGGGCAAGCGGGACCCCGCAAGCCCCCTGCTGTGAGGCCGATCAGGGCCCCAATGGCCTCCCGGGGAAGCGGGACCCCGCAAGCCCCCTGCTGGGAGGCCGATCGGGGCCCCAACAGCCTCCCGGGGCAAGCGGGACCCCGCAAGCCCCTACTGGGAGGCCGATCTGGTGGAAGGGGGACCCCGCAGCCCCCTGCTGGGAGGCCCATCTGGTGGCCAGCAACACTGGAATGGCCTCCCAGGTGGAGAAGCCTGGGGGGTGGGGGGACCCCATGCCCCCTCCTGGGAAGCCTATGGGGTGGCCAGCGCCACTCCATTGCTTCCCAGGCAATGGCCCAGAGGGTCAGTGGGAGCTGTGGCCAGCCTGAAAACTGCCGTTGGCCCCTCATCCAGGCTTGCCACACCCTCTGGGGTGAGGATCTCCACTGGGGTACTTGACCAGCCTGCAAACAGACATTGGCCCCTCACCCAGGCTGGCCAGGCACACCAGCAGGTGGCCATCCCCAGAGGGGTCCCAAGCTGTGAGAGGGCACAGGCCGGGCTGAAGGACCCCCCTCCTCCACCACCCCAGTGCACAAATTTTTGTACACCGGGCCCCTAGTGTATATATATATATATATATATATATTTCAGAGAGGAAGGGAAGAGGGAGAGAGAGAGAGAGAAATATGAATGATGAGAGAGAACCATTGATCGGCTGCCTCCTGCACACCTCCCCACTGGGGATTGAGCACACAACCCAGGCATGTGCCCTTGACCAGAATCAAACCTGAGACCCTTGTGTCCACAACCAATGCTTTATCCACTGAGCCAAACCAGCTAGGGAGGCTTGGAAGCTTTAAACAAGAAAAAACTCAGAGATGAGATTTATTGCCATCCTCAAGCTCTTCCCAAGCAGAATCAAATACTCACTCCTGGAAAAGACTGAAGTAGGATGTCCTGGCCAAGAGAGAATAAAGTCTACAGAGACAGACACAATACCCAGCAAGGAAACCAAGTCTCCTCGGCAAGCCCTGGCTGGTCTTTCTCAATGGTTAGAGCATTGGCCCACAGACCAAAGGCCTCCGGTTTGATACCTGGTCAAAGGCTCAGACCTCAGTTGCAGGTTTGATCCCCAGCTCTGGTTGGAGCGCAAACAAGAGGGCAACCAATCAACGTCTCTATCTTTCTCTCTCTCTCTCTCTCTCTCTCTCTCTCTCTCTCTCTCTCTCTCTCTCTTTCTCTCTCTCTCTCTCTCTCTCTCTTTCTCTCTCTCTCTTTCATTCCTCCCTACCTTACGCTCTGTCTAAAAATCAATGGAAAAAATGTCTTCAGTTGACAATTAAAACAAAAAACAAACAAACAAAAAAAGTCTCCTGGGTGAACAGGATGACAGGGAGATGTGGAAGTTGATGCCAGTCTGTTCCTAGTAACACCGGCCATGCTTACCACAGGGAACTGAGGCTTCTACAAAGATGGAACTTTTCTAATGATTGCCTTAGTTTCTGTTCCTCTTACCCAGCACTTGTACCCACTCTGTGTTAGACAATGCCAAAGACAAAGACTAGGGAAAAAAAATAGCACTGAGTATCATTGAAGGGTCCCATGGCCTCAGTTGTGAGTATGTGAACCCCTGAGTTTATTCTTGCATTATTTATTTATTAATTATTGTCTTATTTTCCACATGAACAGCTGTAAACCTACTTTTGCCATACCCTATAAATAAAACTCCTTCATACAGTATTTCTCCTTTTCTTAGTTCTGACAGGAAGCTCTTTTCCTCTAACAGAAATGTGGTATTTCTCTCTAAGTAGTCTGTGTTATTTAAAACTTTGCTTTAAGGGCCACAGAAAAAGGAATTTAACTATATATCCAAATCAAGATTATCTGGCAGGTCTCCTAGTTTTTTCCACAATACCTCCCTGCCAGGATTTTTACCATGTCCAAGTTTGAAGAAGTTTTAAAGCTTTCAAGCACTCTCCTGCTCATGCCAAGTGAGCTTGGATTTCTCTCCCTAACAATGCTGCATCTTGAGTAGTTAGGGTTTCAGTGCTTGCTAGTGCATTGAGAATTTCCAAAGAAAACATCATTGCCCTTACATGTGCTTAAATATTTGCTCACCTAGCCTATGGACTCCCTGACACATACCAGGGAGGCCCATATTCCCCATGTATGTAGGTCAAAAGCTGTTCTTTACCATTTGGATCACACACAGAGTATTTATAAACACCTTCACTTGATTTTAGTTTGATTTTCAATCCTAAAGTCTCTCCAACCAAACTTTGGGAACAGAAAACAGTTATTTCTGAATGATATTGTTTATTATTCAAAAGAAAGAAGTTCTTAAGAACTTTTGACTCTTAAGAAAAATAAAATGAGCATTGGTAAATATCCACAATTGGAAAATCCACAATGGTTTACTAATTTCACAGAGATTATATTTTACAATTGTGGATTTATTTTTATCCTCACTCGAGGATATATTTATTGATTTTAGAGAGGGAGGGAGGGAGAGAGAAACATTGATGTGTGAGAGAAATGTTGATAGATTGCTTCCTGTACATGCCCTAACTGGGGATCCAACCTGCAACCTTTTGGTGTACAGGATGACACTCCAACAAGCTGAGCCACCTGGCCCAGGCTGATTGTGGATTTTTGAGTAATTTATTTCATCAGTCCCTCCTGCTGCCAACTAGCTCTGTGATTGTGGGCACACCATCTCTCATTTGTAAGTGGGGCTATAATACCCATATTCAGGATAGTTGTAAGATTACAGATAGTGCCTGTGAAAGGTGTGGCAGGAAGCCTGGCACATCACACGCAATAAACACTGCCTTGTTATTATGGTTTCCTCATACTTTGTCCATACACATTGTATGTCAAGGGTGGGGCCTTTAGTAGGTCAAATGGTCATATGAGGCTATCCAAAATGCAAAATTTTTCTTCATCCTTGAGGGATGTAACTTTTCTCTTGTACATATATGAATAGGGACTACTTACAGTAATCAATCAAATGAGTTGCCAAAAGTGGTGGTAGAGAATATTGAGGATTTGAATCAATATTGTAGTGTGGCACACAGAGGGGTGGTTGAAATTCCCTCCATTTTATGCTTTGTAGATATTTTTATTATTTATTTTTTTAAAGGTATTTCTATTAAAAGTATTACAGATGTCTCCCTTTCTCCCTATTGACCCCTTCTATACCCCACCCACCCCCAGCCCCAAGCCTTCACCACACTATTGTCTGTGTCCATGGGTTATGCATATAAGCATATAAATTCTTTGGTTAATCTCTTCCCACCTCCCCAGCCCCCTATTCCCTCTGAGATTTGACAGTCTGTTCCCTGTTTCTATGTCTCTGGATCTATTTTGTTCATCAGTTTATTTTGTTCTTTAGATTCCACATAGAGTGAGATCATGCAATACTTGTCTTTTGCTTTGTAGATATATTTATTGCAAACCTTAGATGTCAGGGTGTGAGGCTCGGATACACAGTGATGAATAAAACCCATATGGTCCACATTTTCATGATGCTTCAAGCCTTAAACAAATACAAATTTACATGTACAGGGGTGGGCAACAATAGGTTAATGTTAATAAATACAATAATAAATAAATAAATAAATAAATTAATTAATTAATAAAACAAGAATAATTTCTGTTTTGCATACTAATAGCTATAAACCTACTTTTGCCTACCACGGTACAAATACAAGTTTAATAAGTGCCATGAAATAAAAGACTAAAGGTTATGAGAGAGAATGATACAAGGGACAAAATTTAGATTGGGTCAAAGTAGGCCTGTGAGGAAATGACCTCTAAGCTTTGACCCATGATAGAAGGTATTCAGGAAAAGAAGAAATGCAAAGTGCTTCTAAGTGGAGGCTGGAAAAAGCAGATTTAGTTTGAGGAACCAGGAGAAGAAAGTGTGTCCCAATTAGCCACCAGAGGGGAACATGAGGGAAAATGGCATTGGAGTATGGATAGGGTGGGACCCTTTAGGGTTTGGTGGTCATGTTATCCTGGATATAGTGGGGACCAGAGAAGTGACTTAAGCAGGGGAATGACTTTTTTCTTCTTTTGTTTTGTTAATCCTCAACCAAGGATATTTTTCCATTGATTGTCAGGGAGAGTAGAAGAAAGAGGTTCAGGGCTGGTCTGAACCACATGACCATAGATATGCTTGGGGAGGAAAGGTTACCCTGGGGGGGAGGTCCTTGTTTCCCCAGTTTTGCCCATTGCTAGACCCTTGGGGCTTTCTGTCCTGGTGACCTTCTGAACCTGGCCCACAGTCCTTGCTCTACTCATGTCTATCTAACTGCCTACCACATTGCCATCTTGCTTGTCTAGTTGATTGTTCCCAATTCTTTGCTTTCAGTAAAGCAATACACAGCAATAGGGAACTGATGGGTTATGCATGTATACCATCTTCTGTTCTGCCTCAGTCACAGTCACAATCTTTACTAACCACAGCTTTAGATCTTCAACTCCAACAGGACTGTTCTCATTGTCCTCCAAAGATCTGCCCCTTTCTATCCCTGCGTCTTTGCTCTTATCCTGCCTGCCAACTAGCAGTCTGATTCAGTTCATGCCTATTGCCTCACCCCAAAGAGTGCAAGTTCTTTGACAGCAGGGGTGTTTCTATGGGATCTTTATATGAATCCTGGCATGCCATCAAAGTTCAAATCATGTTTCTTGGTTGAGTTCATGTCAAGTTATGCTGGTGAAGGTGTTATCCACAGTGGGGTGAGGCCTTAAAACAACTCACACTACAAAGTGAAGGCATTCAACCGCCTGACTAAACATAAGCAATATTCCTTTTTAACATATTCTGTGCATATTACAAAATAATTGCATTTATGGCCTCCTTCTGCCAGTGCATATTAGAAACTGAGTCTTGTGATTTTCAATGCTGTCTGTTGCTGTACTTTCTAGAGCCACATGTTCATTTTTGTTGTTCATTCTCTGAAGTACATTCAAGATAGCTCCCGGGCATGAGTCCAAAAAACAGTTTTAAAAAACAACAGCCAGGGAGTTAAAAACACCAACCAAATTGTTAGTTGCAACAATAATTATTAAGCAGATTTCATCTAATTCCAGGCTCCGATCTGGACCACTGAAAATTAACTCTTGCCTTTTTGAGTATTTATGGAGCCAGAACTCCAAACTAGTGTCTGTCTAAAATTTTGATAATCCAATTCCCCACCCAAAGTGTGCCAAATCATGACACATGTATCTTCTTTATTTTTCTTTAGCTTTTTAAAAATCCTTGCCTCAGGATATACATGTTGATTTTAGAAAGAGAGGAAGGCAAAGAGAAAGAGAAAAATCGTTGTTAGAAAGAGCATTGATCAGTTGCATCCCATATGCACCGCAACTGGGAATCGAACCTGCAACCTAGGTATGTGCCCTGACCAGGTATCAAACCTTTTTTGGTGAACAGGACGATGCTCCAACCAACTGAGCCATCTTTAAAATATGTCTACAGTAACTTTGTTTTGAGAATTTGGGGAATTTTCAAAATAATAGGAAGGCCTCTACAGTCATAAAGCTGGACATGTAGACTTTTGGTTTAGGAGCCTAAAGAAAAACATGGAAAACCATAGTCAGTGTGGACACAACCTAAGCTTTATGTTGCATTTTATCATCCTCTTTCTGGGAATAATTCATTCAGAATTCTCTGAATTAATGGAGTCCTCTCTTCCTTTTGCCTGGGGTTTCAACATCAAGCTCAGTGGTTCTTTTTTTTTTAAAATATATTTTATTGACTTTTTACAGAGAATAAGGGAGAGAGATGGAGAGTTAGAAACATCGATGAGAGAGAAACATTGGTCAGTTGCCTCCTGCACACCCGCCACTGGGGATGTGCCCGCAACCAAGGTACATGCTCTTGACCGGAATCGAACCTGGGACCCCTCAGTCCGCAGGCCGACTCTATCCACTGAGCCAAACCAGTTAGGGCAAGCTCAGTGGTTCTTAACCCCAGCTTAGATTAGAATTACTTGTGGAACTGGCACTCAGGCACCAGGGTGATTCTAATGTGCAGCCAAGGTTGAAGACGCAGGCCTCTAAACATTAACATGCTTAACAGATACGCTTCCATCTAAACACAACGGAACTGGAATGTTCATAGCAGCCTTCATTATAACAGCTTCAGTCTGGAAACACCCCAAATGTCTGTCCGAAATATAATGCAGCCCTTGTAGGTGTGGCTAAGTTGGTTGGGCATCATCCCGTGTACTGGAAGGTTGCCAGCTTGATTCTAGTAAGGCACATGCCCGGTGGCAATAAGGAAGGGTCCAAAAGAATCTATTTGCTTAATTCTGTTCTAAAGCAAATAGCATATGGTATAAAGGCAATGATATGATTTTCAAATAAATGTGAGTCTTATAGACTCATATGGTATTATGAATTCTATCAGTGTTAATACTGGGCAATTTTATAAATCACCCTTAATACTTTGAGGGTAACTAATAAATTTATGAGTTGAAATATTTTATTGACTCAAATGATACTGGGCTGAATTATTTATTTACTTTTACATGTTATGATTTTCTGATTATGGCAGTAATATGTTTATTGTAGAAAAGTTAGAAAATAATAAGAAATAAAAACACTCATAATTCTACCACCTAGAGGTAAGCACTTTTAACATCGTGGTATAATTATCTGGGAAGGACGTGCATATGTAGGCACTTAAGCAAAACAGCTCTGTAGCTTTGAGTCCCATGTTTTTCATCTAGTGATATAAGCATTTTCATAACTCACAAATGTTCTGCAGAGCTCTGAATTTTAAAGGTCACATAGCATGCCATAACTTTTAAACTCTGTTGTTGAACATTTAGGGTTTTCCATTTTCTTGCTTCCATTAGATGCTAAAAATGGAATGAACCTTGTATGGTGGAGAAAACAGGTTAAAGTACATCACTTATATCTCAGTTGAAAACAAGGAAAAGAATTACAGCAACTAATATGAGAGGTAGGAGCTGACAGTCAAATTTTGCTATGCCTTATCTATTGCTGACTATATTTGCATCATTCTCTTCCTCTTTTTTCTCTCCTCCCCTGGTCCCCTCTCTTGCCCATCCCTCAGCTCCCCACCCCCTTTCTCCAGCAACCCACATGGGCCTCCTTGCTGCCCATCAATGCACCAGTCACTCTCCTGCCTTCAGGTGTTTGTGGCTCCTGCCTAGATCACTTTTCTCTTCAGTCTCCACGTGTTTCCCTGACTTCCTTTAAGTCTTTACACAAATATAATTTTTCAGTGAAATCTTCTCTCGTCATCCTATCTAACATTTCACACATATCACCCATTTCTATTCTCTCTCAAGATTTATTTACTTTTGCCTTCTAGCACTTACTATCTACTATAGTTACTATTTCAGTTCTCTGTCTTGTTGGTCTCCCCCAATGGACTGCAAGCATCGCTGCTTCTTTTGTTCACTGCTGAATCCACAGTGTCTGCATTGTGCCTGTCTGTCTCTCATTCTACACGCTCAAAAAATACTTGTTGGATGAATCAGTGTCATTGTCATCAACATCATCATCATCGTGGTCAACAGCCTTTCTCCATAACAGCTAGACTACAAAAAGCTGGAAAAACCACCCTAAGTATATAATTAACCAGATTAAAATGATCCAAAGAAGATTGGTGAAGCAAAAAGAAATTCAGGATTAAGAAACCTCTTAATCTTCCCAATTCTTGCAAAATATAAAGAGTAATTTATTAAGATGACTGGCTTATCCTCTTTATCTAGAAGAACAAGACAGCCTGACCTAGTCTGCTACAGCATCTCAGCCAAAGCCCAGAAGTGGATCAACAACACATTTTCTTTGTTTCTCCTGTTGCTCCAAGACCAACAGTCACTGTTGAAGAAAACTGAGTAACCAGCTCCACTGCAAATATGCGATACCCGACTTCAGGCAGACCCACAGATCTGCTTGGTAATACTGGAATGGAGTGGTTCTTAAATTTTTTGGTCTCAGCCTTTTTTACTAAATTACGGAGAACCACAAAAGAACTTTTGTTCATGTACATCATACCTATTAATGTTTATTGTATTAGAAATGAAAACCAGGACATTTAAAAACTATTTTAATATTTAAATCATTTAAAAATGGCAGTAATAAGCAACACATGTTAATACAAATAATGCATTTTAATGAAAAATATATTTTCCCAAAAAATCAGTGAAAAAGGGAGCATTGTTTTACACTTCTGCCAATCTTTTTTTTAAAGCCTCACCTGCAGATATGAGAAATATCAATGTGAGAGAGGAACATTGGCTGGTTGCCTTTAGTCTGAGCCTTGACTGGGGATCAAACCTACCACCTAAGAATGTGCCCTGACCAGAAATTGAACCTGAGATGGTTTGGTGTACAGGACAATGCTCCAACCAACTGAGCTACCTGGCTAGGGCACATTTTTGCCACTCTATTTAATAATTGGTTTAATAAAAGGCAGGCAGATTCTCATATTTGCTTCTGCATTCAGGTTGTTGAAATACAGCATTCCCTGTAGCCACAGGAAAACACTACTATTCACTCATAAGAGACTGAGTAAAAAAGTAAATAATGTATTATTAATAGTATTAATTTACCCTTCACTCTGCTTCAATTTGTCATGTATACTGAAGCTATCTTCCCAAAGGTCCCTGAAGATTTTTGTTTATGCTACCTATAACCTCCTAATTATTGACAAATCCAATGATAAGTCTCATTGGTTGGAGGAATTGGGGAAGGCTTCTTAGGCACTGAGGTAGCTGTTGAAGACTGACTGAATTTGCCAAGTTCAAGTAAAAGAGAGGGCAACGAGAGGTGAGATGGCAGGACAAACAGTCCCTGTAACAGGGGTAAGGGGAACTGAGGCTGGAAATGTCCCGATAAGGAACCTGTACTCTTCCCAGGGCATTAAGAAACCATGGAAGGTGAGAGGGAGTCTAGCTTGGGAAGGAGGAATATTGAGCAACACTAGCTTGGAAAAAGAGAAAAAGGAGCAAGGGATATAGATACTGATACTGGTTGTAATGAAGTGCAGGAGAATAGTCATTCACCTATTCAATACATATTTATTGAGCTCCCTACTAATTACCAGATAGTTGATAGTTTCTACTTACTTCGTGTTATAAGACGAATGTCATTTGTTAAGCATGAAAGGAAGAAGGGTGTGGTTATAGCTTAGGTAAGCAGCAAAGGTTTGGATCAACTTCTGGAACTAGGAATTGTTGAGGGCTATCATGGAACCACCAGGGGTTAGTCAATGGTTGGATAATCCATGGTTGGGAATTGTCAGAAAGAGTGGAGCAGAAAGCCAAAGGGGTAAGTGAACTATGGGGTGCTCATGAGAATGGTTAAAATGATTTGGTCCTGAATTCCAGGCTTTAAAAAATTATTGAGGTAATTATTCATGTGACATAAAATTAATCATTAATTATTTTTAAGTTTCTGAAACAGTGGTATTTAATACATTCACAGTGTTGTGCAGCCATCACTTCTGTCTAGATCCAAGAACTAGTTTGATCACCTAAAAGGAAATCCTATACTCATCAGGCACGCATTCCCATTTGCCTTTCCTCCCAGCTCTAGGCAACCACTCATGTGCTCTTGTATCTCTAGATTTTTCTATTCTGGATATTTTATATAAACAGAATCATGTAATATGTGACTGACTTCTTTCCTTTAGCATAATTATTTGAGGTTTCTTCCCTGTTGTAGCATGTGTCAGTACTTTATTTCTTTTTGCTGTCAAATAATATTTTATTTTATGATATAATGTATTTATCCATTAATCAGTGATGGATATTTGAATTGTTTATATTTTTGACTCTTTTGAATAATGCTGCTATGAACATCTGTGTAAAAGTTTTTTTAAATCTTTATTGTTCAGATTATTACAGTTGTTCCACTTTTTCCCCACCATAACTCCCCTCCTCCCAGTTCCCACTCCACTCTCTGCCCCTACCCCCCTCACTGTCCTCCTCCATAGGTGTAGGATTTTTGTCCAGTCTCTTCCCACACCCCCAACACCCCTTTTCTCCTGATAATTGTCAGTCCACTCCTTTTCTATGCCCCTGATTCTATTCTATTCACCAGTTTATTCATTAGAAAACTGTGTTCATCAGATTTTTTTATTCACTTATTTTTAGATTCACTTGTTGATAGATATGTATTTGTTGTTCATAATTTTTATCTTTACTTTTTCTTCTTCCTCTTCTTAAAGGATACCTTTCAGCATTGCATATAATACTGGTTTGGTGGCGATGAACTCCTTTAGCTTTTTCTTGTCTGTGAAGCTCTTTATCTGACCTTCAACTCTGAATGATAGCTTTGCTGGGTAAAGTAATCTTGGTTGTAGGTTCTTGCTATTCATCATTTTGAATATTTCTTGCCACACCCTTCTGGCCAGCAAAGTTTCTGTTGAGAAATCAGCTGACAGTCATATGGGTGCTCCCTTGTAGGTAACTAACTGCTTTTCTCTTGCTGCTTTTAAGATTCTGTCTTTGTCTTTTGTCCTTGGCATTTTAATTATGATGTGTCTTGGTGTGATCCTCTTTGGATTCCTCTTATTTGGGATTCTTGTACTTCCTGGATTTGTAAATCTATTTCTTTCACCAGGTAGGGGAAGTTTTCTGTAATTATTTCTTCAAATATGTTTTCAATATCTTGCTCTCTCTCTTCTTATGGCACCCCTATAATTCGGATGTTGGTATGCTTGTAGTTGTCCCAGAGACTTCTTACACTATCTTCATATTTTTGGATTCTTTTTTCTTTTTGCTTTTCCGGTTGAGTGTTTTTTACTTCTTCATATTTCAAATCTTTGACTTGATTCTTGCGATCCTCTAGTCTGCTGTTGAATCTCTGTATATTATTCTTTATTTCAGTGTATGCTTAATTTCTAATTGGTTCTTTTTCATATCCTCAAGGGTCTCACTAAATTTATTGGAGGTTTCTAGAAAATTCTTGAAAAATCTTATAACTGTGGTTTTGAACTCTATATCCAGTCGTTTGCTTTCCTCCATTTCTGTCATTTGTGACCTGTTTCTTTGTCTCCACATTTTGGCTGCTTCCCTGCGTTGGTAGAGTGGTTTTCTGTGCTAGGTGTCCTATGGGCCAAGTGGCTCAGCCTCCCCAATTACCTGAGGTTGACACTCTTGGTGCACCCCTATGTAGGCTTTGTACACAGTCTTGTTGTAGCTAAGCCTTGATTGTTGTTGGTATCACTGAGAGAATTGACCTCCAGGTCACTTGGCTGTGAGAATCAGTTGTGCCTATGGTGGGAGAACTTCTGTGCTGGAGACACCCTTATGGGGCAAGACTTGCTTCATTGGGGCTTTGGTGCTCACTGAGTCTGCCCCCTGAGTGTATCCCTTATGGATCTGAGGAGTTGTAATCTGGATGGTCCCACTCTGACCACTGGGTACACTGGCTCTTGGATCTCAAAGGAGGTACTAATTTAGCCTCTGCCTGAGGCTACCCAGCCTTTTATATGCAAAAACCTCTTCTTGAAGCTCGGGTGGGGCAGGGGCTTGGGGAATCAACAGGGTGGAGCAAACAGCTATGCCTGATCCTCAGCCCTGCCCTAAGAGGCCCAGAAGTCTCTGGAGCTCCTCCCGATGCCAAATAGTCCAGTTTCTCCCTGAATGAGTCTGGATCCCCAGAAACTGGCCTGGAACTGGAGTTCAGAGCTGTCGGGAGCTTATAACTCCATCTGGATTGAAAAAGACAACTGCGTCCTCAGTTGCCAGCCCTTTCTTTGAGCCTCCATACCTCTGCAATTTACTTCCAAACCTCCTCTGAGTTTCAGTGTGCTTTTCTCTTTCCTTCTAGTTGTAGAATTTCCACTCACTCAGCCTTCCTGTGGTTCTGAGTGGTGTTCATTTTTTCTATTCCTTGTAGTTTTGAAATGGTTGTGTGAGGCAGCAATTTCAGATGTTTACCTATGCTGCCATCTTGGTGGGTTTTTTTCCTCCTTTGTGTAAAAGTTTTTATGTGGACATATATTGTCATTTCTCTGCAACACACACACACACACATGGAATTCCTGGGTCATATGGCAACTCTATGTTTAACATTTTGAGGAATTGTTCAAGTGTTTTTTAAAGTGACTGCACCATTTTACATTTCCACTGGTGGTGTACGAGGGTTCTAAACGCCCCACATTTTTGCTAACACTGGTTATTATTTATATCTTTAAAAATTATATTTGTCCTTGTGGATGTGAATTTGTGGTTTTGATTTGTATTTCCCAGATGATTAATGCTGTGAAGCAACTTTTCATGTGCTTATTTACCATCTGTACATTTTCTTTAGTGAAATATCTCTTCCAACTCTTGCTCATTTTCTATTTGGATTGTTTGTTTTTTACTGCTGAGTTTAGAAAGTTCTTAATATATTCTGGATTAGAACCTTTGTCAGATAGGTGATTTGTTATTTAACATCTTTGAGTCTCATTTCCCTCATCTATGAGAATAGCAAAGTGTTGTAAGGATTAAATGATAATATGTGTGAAATGCTTAATGCAGTTCCTGACAACACAGGACAAGTGCTCAATAAACCATAGCTATTATCCTCACTTAATAGCTAAGGAGGGTTAAATAATCTGTCTGAGGTCAGATACCAAGGGGGTAAATCTCAGATCTTCTGACTTTGATTTGGAGGGAGCTCAGGACCAGAGTGGCCTGAGGAGTAGAAGTGGGCCAGGAAGCCAGTCCTTTGTCCAGCCCTTATTTAACAGTTTATAGTTGCAGTTTTATCTCTTTGTATTTAAGACATCCTTTCAGTAAAAAGAAAAAATAGCAGATCTCTCTAGAACAGATACTATACAGATTCTTACCTGTAGTACTAAGTGTCAGGCACTATGTAATACTTGACATGCATCAGCTCATTTAACCCTCACAGTGACCCCTCACAGGGGAGTTCTCATTCCAGTTTCCAGTTGAAACAAATGAGACCTGGAAAAATGAAGAGACTTCCTCAAGGTCACCTCGGTCATTCGTGATAGTGTTGGACTCCAACCCTAGACTCCTACTCCAAGTCCAGTGTGTTTTCCTCTGTGCTACAACTAGTCTCCCCGAAGGGGATGATGCTAGATAATCTCACCCAAATATGAGGTGACATTGAATTTGTCATTTGTCATTAGTTTTGGTGTTTTCCTCTCTGAGAAACAGAGATGACAAATTCCTAAGCTTTGCCTTTGTTGGTCTGCTATGAGACCAGTGAAAATTAGTAAAATCACTGACAGATTAAAGCTTACAAGTTGAAGAGAATATCTTGAGTCCTTCTTCAACCACATAGCATAGGAAGTGAGGGTTAGGCTTTCAAATGGCTTTGATAATCTCTATTAGTTTATTTCTCCAGGATTTGACTGCTTATTCTCATTTTATTCCTAAGTTTTCTTTTTTTTTCCTTATAAACTACATTCCCATCTGTCAGCTCATTTCCTCTAATTTCTCCCCATGTCTTGCAATTGTCATTTCCCATATGTCCACATTAAATCTGCCATCTAAAAAGAAAAAAAATCAGAAAAACAAAACTGGAGAAGTAAGACTCAACATCAAAATGCAATTTGGAGTTAACACTTCCACTTTCAGCCAAAATGCAATAATAGAGACTGAATTTATATTCCTTCTGGAAGCAACTAAAAAAAGTGGACAAAATATATGCAACAACTGTTTTCAAGACATCAGCTATCAGTCAGTGAAGGACAGTGATCCCTGAGAATGAGAAATAAGTGAGGTGATCCCTACAGTGCCCTAGCTTACTGATGAGATAGAGTTTCAAGGCTGTGGTATAGAGAAGGAAACCAGGCAGAGCCCAGCGGTGTTCCTGAATTGTGGAGATCAAGTTACTAGTTCAGGGAGGCTTCTAAACCTCACAGGACAGTGTCAGGAAGGAGAAAGTTGCACAGAACTCCAGAGATCAACAGTATCTGCCTTTAGTATTCACTTGAGTATGAAGAAACTATATGAGATCAGAGGAAGAAACATTCAAAAGGATTAGAGGGAACAATATACAGGTTCACACTGAGCCAAGAATAATGCCTGTTCTTAATAGCCAGTGTGGAAGATCTCAAAATATTCACGCCATTTAGAAGAATACTTAGAGAGTCTTGCATCAGTACTGGGAAAAATTATCCCTCAACTAAATGCTGCTCTTGTTCTGCCTTAAAAAATATCTTAAAAGAAAGACCTGAAAGGATAGAATAGTTCCAAGTAACTTTCTTTCTACAATCAAGACCAAGCATATTTATAGGAATATATATAAAATTATATTCCTACATATAAATACATTCCTTTAAATATGCCAAACTCACAATGTTTGGAATCCAATAAAAAATTACTGGACATGCAAAAAGGCAGGAAAATAAAATCCACAATGAGAAGGAAAATCAATCAATTGAAACTGACCCAGAAATTATGTAGATGATACAATTAATAGATAAAGATATTAAAATAATTATAACTATTATGTTCAAGAAATTATAGGACAGATTGAGTATATTAAATAGAGACATGTAAGTAATAAATAAAACCCAAATCAAACTTGTAGATAGTAAAACTATAATGACTAAAATGAAAAATCCAGTTTGTGATTACTGAATGAGAGTAGTATCATATAGACATTGCAAAAGAAAAAATTAGTGCACTTGAAGATAGCATTGGGAACCATCTAAAATAAAACACACAGAGAAAGACTTTAAAGAGCCTAATATTCATGCAGTTTGATTCTTAAGGGGAAGAACAGGAAATAAAACTAATTGAAAAAAGGACAAAAAACTTTACAAGTTGATGAAAACTATAAATGCATAAATAGATCTAAGAAGCTCAATGAACCCCAAGTGTAGGAAACAAAAGGAACCACACCAACACATTCCATAATGAAATTGCTTCAATCCAGAGACAAAGATAAAATCTTGAGGACCCAGAGGAAAAAGATATAAATGAAAACAGATTTATCATCAACACCAATGCAATCTATAATACAGTAGAACAGGAGTTTTCAAGTACCTAAAGGAAAAGTTGTTATGATCTTGGATTAGGAAAAGTTTTCTTAGCTACAACACCAGAAGCATGATTTATTAAAAGAAAAAAATTGTACTTTGTCAATAAGAATTTTTGCTTTTAAAATAACTGTTTTGCTTTTCATAAAACTGTTAAGAGACAGAGACTGGGAGAAAATATTTGCAAATCATATATGTGACATAGGACTTGTATCTAGACCATATAAAAACTCTTAAGACTCAGTATTGTAAAGGTAAACAATCCAATAAAAAATGGGCAAAAGATTTTAAAAGACACATTACCAAAGAAGATATACAAATAAGTACACAAAAATCTGTTCAACACCATACAGGGAAATGCAAATAAAAACTACAATGAGATAACACTATACACCTGCTAAAATGTCTAAAATTAAAAAACTGGCCTACCAAGTGTTAGCTAGGATATGGAACAACTGGAATTCTCACACATTGCTGATGGAAATGAAAAAAAAAGCGGTGCAACCACTTTGGGAAAAAATATGACAGTGTCTTAAAAGTTAAACATTGACTTAGCATATGACTCAGTCAATCTACTCTCAGATATTTTCCCCAAAGAGGTCAAAGTATATGTCCATACAAAGAATCTTACCTGAATATGCATAGAAACTTTGTTTATAATAGGTTAGGTGAAACAACCCAGATGTCCACTGACATATTAATGGATAAACAAAAAAGTAATGAACTATTGATACACAACAACATGGATAAAATTCAAAATAATTATGCTGAGTGAAAAAAGCCAAACCTCCCTTAATCTCCCCAAAGAGAGTATTACCTATATGATTTAATTTGTATCATATTCTAGAAAATGCAGGATTGTCTATGTGTCAGAAAACAGACCAGTGATTGCCTAGGAATAGAAGTTGGGGAGGTGTAGTATAGAGGGATAACTAAGGGACACAAGGAAATTTTTAGAGGTGACAGGTTCTTTGCATTGATACGGTGATGTATACATGGGTATATACATACATCAAATTGAATCAAATCATATAACTTAAACATATATATATATATATATATATATATATATATATATATACTCTATAAAAGCGAAATATTAAAATTAACCGTTTCTCCGAGACAGGGTAAGCCACGCCCACCAGCCAATCAGAGCGGCTGTATGCAAATTAGCCCAGCCAACATGGCGGCCGCCACTCACGAACCTGAGTAAACAGCCCTTTCCATTGCGGCAGGAGCGAAAGTGAAGCTGCACCGATTAAACTGCCTCTAGCAAAACACAGCTTTGAAACAATGTAACAATCATAGAATCCTCCAGAGCTGAAGGAAAGAGCAGCTCCAGCCTAACCAGTAAAAGTAACAATTGTTTCATTATAGACGCTGCGAGGTGAAGCAGAGGAGGCTTCGTTAGTTAGAAGGCCGCCTTAAAGGAACAGTGTATCAAATATAGAAGATAACCCCAGGCCTTTAAGGAACAGCATCAATTATAGGAGATAAATTCCAGAAACCTGTGTCCAGCCAGCCTTGCTGGGATGTTGGGTCAATGGGAGCTGTGGGCAGCCTTAAAACCCCTCACCCAGGCTGGTCAGGCACGCCAGCAGGTGGACATCCCCCGAGGGGTCCCAGACTGCGAGAGGCACAGGCCGGGCTGAGGGACCTCCCGAGTGCACAGAGCGGCTGCAGGGCGGGACAGCGCAGGACCCAGGACCCGTGATGGGAAAGAGGCGGCAGGGTTGGAGGGCACCGGGAAGCGGGTAAGAGGCGGCGGGGGGGGGTGTCTCGGCCTGCTTGGTGGCTGCCCAGGCCCTTTGCGGGGCATCGTGGAGCGGGAAAGCAAGGCTGCAGGGGCCAGGGTCCTGCTTGGCAGCTCCCCAGACCCCTTGGTGGCACAGGGAAGTGGGAAAGGAAGGCAGCAGGGGACAGGTGAGTGGGAAAGAGTTGGCGGCCTGCTTGGTGGCTTCCCAGGTCCCTTCCAAGGATCAGGGAGCAGGAAAAGGCTGGCTTGACCATGAGGCAGGGTTTTCCCTGCTTTCTGGTGGCTGGAGGAAGATGGGCAGTAGGCAAGCTTGGGAGACAGGCCGCACCCAGCCCTGGCCACGCTAAAAAAAGAGAACAACATGCAGGGGAGGGCAAGAGTCTGAGAGATCAACATAGAGGGGATGCCTGCTCCAAGCCTGGGGGCAGGCCCCCAGCAGGTAGACGTACACAGGAGGACTGCTCCGAGCCTCAGATGTGGCTGGGGGCAGGTCCCCAGTGGTGACACACACACATACACACACACACACACAAAAGGCGCCTGGCAGACTGGGGCCATCATAGGACATCCACTGAGGGGTCCCAGACTGTAAGAGGGCACAGGCCGGGCTGAGGGACTCCCTCCACCCCGAGTGCACAAATTTTTGTGCACTGGGCCCCTAGTATATATATATCAATATATCATATTAGTTATACCTCAATAAAGCTGTTTAGAAAGAAAGCGTCATTAGATAGCCTGCCTCTGGGTCCCCAGAGCTGCTATTTCAAACTTGGTCCTTTGGCATCCACTGATTCTCTGACTCTTCAGTTTCATTCAGTAAATAACACCATTTTCTTTAAAATAAGTGTAATTGAGAGAAAGGGGAAACACCCTGGCAACTATAATGTGTAGCAATTAGAGATGTGTCACAGATCTTGGAACTATGGTTCACAGATGGGATGGTCAATGTCAGGTGTTTGCTTTAGGCTACCTTGGGGCTGGCGGTGTGTCCCTGATGCTGAGTCCCAGTCTACCGTCTTCCTTGATCATTCCTTAATTACTTGTTTACCAGTGGGTTGTCCTCTGCCTCCTCCTACTGTATAATTAGCAGAGCTACAAATATCACATGGTAGGTGCTCATTAAATCTTTATTGGATGAATAATTGAGTTTTATTGTTTCTTTATAGAACATATATTCAAATATTTGACAATCCTAATGGTAAAAGTCTCCAAACCATTGCAATTTCAAGGTTTTCTAGTCTTTAAGCAATATTTAGGTTTTGTTACAAGCATTGCAAGACAGCCTTAAAACCCCACTTCCTGGATGATACCACGCCCATATTTCCATTCACACTCTTGATCAACTGAACTCTAATAGGATCCTTGTTTAAGGATTTAAAATTCCTAACTTTTTTCTCAGACAATTAAATCTTACTGTGTGAAATTCTGTCATTGATGTGGCAATAGAGAGAAAGGATCAATTTAAGTTGAACTGTCTGGGCTGATCCTTATAAGCTTCCTAGGGCATGAATACAGTTAAGTGGAAATGCTGCATTCCTTATCCAAATAACAAAAATCAAGTGAGCCATTTAGCTGGAGAACAGTTTTTCAAGAGAGATTGAGCAGTTCAAATGGATGGATTCTTCTTCAGGGCTTTTCCTAGTGCAGAGGCACAGTTCACCATTGCAGGGAGGAAGCTGTTCAACAAAAATGTGAAACTCAAGTAATTGTTGAAAGAACATGGTTGTCTGAGTAATAACCATCTCTAAATTGTGTCTTACACATTGGCATAATAATCCAAGGGAGTCATTAAGTGCTTATGGCACAGAAGTTGACACTTATTACATGAAACTTATTGGCACAGAAGTTGTCAATTTCTACCTGCTTCAATACCTATTTATAATATTTAGTCATGTCTGCACTTTCAAATGAATAACTCTTTGATAGTCATTTTTTCTTGACTAATGGATTCCTTATATTACAATATTTTTATCTATATTGTTGTGTATTTCAATAGTTCATTACTTTTTTGTTTATCAATTAATATGTCTGTGGACATCTGGGTGGTTCCATTTAGCTTATTATAAACAAAGTTTCTATGAACATTCAAGTAAAATTCTTTGTATGGACATGTACAGCCCTGGAAATCCAGAGGCAGGATATCTAATCATGAAGGTTTGATTCCGAAGGTGGATTTGCAAATTAAGCCTTTCTCAATGGGGCTGGAGACAGAAAAAGAACAGTCCTTGATGTTCATTGTTTGATTTTATTGAATTGTTTGGACCTAACCCTGTAAAAGAATTCAGATTTTTTTCAGTCTTTCTTCAGATTTAATTGAAAGCCTATTGTCTATATTCAATTCAACTTAACAAACATAATATTGTATATCAGACATTGTGAGACATACAACTGAAGAATATTTGCTTCCCAAAGATCACTTGTGATGAATACAATAGATTGACCCTCAAAATCAGTTCACCTTCCTAATGATGCCTTATTTTTTTGAAGGTCATAAAATCATTCAGTGGATCAAGATCAGCATGGTTTAAAATCAAATAGAACCATAAAGAAAATATCAGAGTACCTCACAGTTAGTAAGGATAAGTAATGTTTCATGAAATTTTGTGTATGTATGTATGTTTACACTAGATTGTGATGCAATATTTGTTTCTTATAGTAGATTGAGGTGAAATGTTTAAAAGATGTTATTCTAATGTACCTTCCTGAACTGCCTGACTCCTCTGCAGCTGAGGTTCTAGACAGAATTTATGTTCAGCCAATATGATGTTCTTGTGTGAGTTAAGAAGGTGTCTTGGTTAATTTTATGTCTCAACTTGACTGGGCTATAAGATGCCCAGATATTTGGTTAAATATTATATTGGACTAGAGGTCAAGTGCACAAAAATTTGTGCACTCAGGGGGGTCCCTCAGCCCGGTTCATGCCCTCTCGCAGTCTGGGACCCGTTGGGGATGACCACCTGCTGGCTTAGGCCCACTCCCTGGGTGATCGGGACTAAACTGGCAGTAAGACATACTCTGGCAGCCCAGGAGCCCTCAGGGGATGTCCACTTGCCAACGGGGATCAGGCCTAAGCTGCAGTCAGACATCCTTAGCACTGCTGAGGAGGCGGGAAAGGGTCCCACCACCACTGATATACTTGGCAGCCATCAGCCTGGCTTGTGGCTGAACAGTGCTCCCCTGTGGGAGTGCACTGACCACCAGGGGCAGTTCCTGCATTGAGTGTCTGCCCCCGGGTGTATCATAGTGACCAGTCATTCCCAGTGGTTCTGCTGTTAGGGTCAATTTGCATATTACCCTTTTATTATATAGGATAGAGGCCTGGTGCATGGGTGGGGGTTGGCTGGTTTGCCCTGAAGGGTGTCCTGGATCAGGGTGGGGTTCCTGATGGGGTTCCTGGCCAGCCTGTGTGAGGGGCTGAGGGCCATTTTCAGAGTGGCCACACACCCTTCAGGGTGGGGGTCCCTGCTGAGGTGCCTGGCCAGCCTGGGTGAGGGGCTGAGGGCCATTTTCAGGCTGGCCACAACCCCTTCATGGAGGGGGGTCCTGCAGGGGTCCCTGGCAGCCTGAGTGAGTGGCTGATGGCTGTTTACAGGCTGGTCACAGCCTCTTCAGGGTGGGGGTCCCTGATCGGGTACCTGGCCAGCCTGGGTGAGAGGCTGAAGGCTGTTTGCAGGCTGGTCACAGCTCCCAGTGAGGCTGGCTGGAAGCAGGTATTTGGGATTTATTTAACTTCTATAATTGAAAAATTTTTTCCTTGAGTTGAGGACACAGCTGGCCAGGGCAGGCAGGAAGTTTGGCTTCCTCCATTGCTGAGGCAACCAAGCCTCCTGCTTGCTCCAGCTCTGTGGCTGCCAGCCGCCATCTTGATTGGGTTAATTTGCATACAGTCACTCTGATTGGCTGGTGGGTGTGACTTGAGTGTAGCAGAGTGACACCAATTTGCATGTTTCTCTTTTATTAGTGTAGATGTTCTGCGAACATGTTTTGGATGAGATTAGCATTTGAATCAGTAGAGTACTTTCCCTAAGGTAGGTGGGCCTCATCCAATTAGGAGAGAATCCCTCCTGCATGGCTGCCTTCGAGCTGGGGCATAGGTTTCTTTCTGCCTTCAGACTCAGACTGAAGCATCAGCACTATCTGGAATTCTTGCCTGCAGACCTACAGACTAGAACTGCACCATTAGCCCTTCTGGGTCTGCAGCTTGAAAACTGCATAGCTCACCCTGCAGATCTTGGAATTGTCAGTCTCTACAGTCATGTGGGCCAATTCCTTATAATATATCTCTTTCTATATGGATATATATCTGTTTCTCTGGAGAATCTTAACCAATTCGGAAGGTAAAAGGTGTATCTACTGGTTATACTGCTTTTCCTGGAAAGCACAATGTGATAGACAGAATTCCAAAAATAGTCCCCAACATCACATATTCTAATCCTGGGAACCTGGGAATAAGATGAGGTACCACTCCCTTGATTTTGTTATGTTATATGGTTCAGTTATCTTAAAATAGAGAGTTGATCTGGATGGGCCTAATCTCATCACTCAAGTCCACCTAACAGCAGAGAGTTTTCTCTGGCTGGAGGCAGTAATGGAAGTCAAAGGGAATAGTGTGAAGGGGGTTCCACATGAGGAGTCTTGTACTGGCTATGATGCTGTGAGAGGACCTGCAAGAAGGCCAGTGAAAAGAACTGTTAATAGCCTCCTGAAATTGAGAGTGACTCCTAGCCAAAAGTCAGGTAACTAACTGCAAGAAGTTAAATTCTGCCAAACCTGAATGAACTTGGAAGTAACTTCTTCCCAGCACCTCCAGGTAAGAACCCAGCCTGCTGACATCTTGATTTCCACCTGGTGAGACCCTACGCAGAGAACCCAATGGAACCTACCTGGACTTGAACCTACAGAATTGGGATAATAAATGGGTGTTGTTTTAAAAGTTTGTGGTAATTTGTTACATAGCAAAGAAAACTCATGCACATGATTATGGAGATATGTTTTCATGTGGCAGCATTAGCAGAGATTCAGGGACTAGTAATTGGTGTCAAAAGGCAGGTTGTATGGAATGTGTTTGGGCTTATGCAGACCTGGCAAGTAGAGTGGCTGTGGAGCCAACATTTCTAGTGGTGGCCTTCTTGTTTCCAGCTTTTCCACTGTGGCAAAGGCTGGGGTTACTCTGCAGGACTATTCTGAAGTGTTTTCTTAGGATTCCAGGAGTGCAGCCTACACCTCACTTCTTCAACCATTCTAATGATGCTTTGAGCACCAATTCCTCATATTAGATCACTATTTAAATAGGAGATAATTTCTATTTATGCCACCAAACCTTGACCATTTTATCTCCAAATCTCTCCAACTCGTTAAATACAATGACATCTATCAACTTATTTAAATCCCTGAATTACCAACCACTTTTTTACTCCATAAAAATTCCTCTTTTTTGTTTTTGTTTTGATGACCTCTCACTTGCTTGGTTTCTCTTATACATTTCCTCTACTAATTTTAATTCTGTTTTGCTGATTCCTTTTCAGTCAACAAGCATGTGTTGAGTATTTGTGTTGAAAACATTGTGTGTGCAAAGTACAGGGGCCTCATCAAGAAATGATTATGGGTCCTGTCCTCCTAGGACTTGCCAATATGTCAATAAATATCTACAGTGATGTGATAATATCTATAATAGAGGTAGGTAAAATTTACTCTGGAAGCCCAAAGCAGAAAACACATAACTCTCTGAGGTAGTCAGGGAGTGCTTCACAAAAATAATGGCACTTGAGGTGAGTCAAGAAGGATGAGTAGACAGGTTTCAAACAGACAAAGTAAGGATGGGCATTTCAGGCAGAAGGGACAGAGAGGGTAAAGGCATGGAAGTTTAGAAATGTGAAATATTAAAGGAGCAGCAAGGAGTTTGCTATGGCTGGATTTCTGGATAAAGATGGGGAATTGCTAGATAAATCAAGTAAGGATTTAGAAGGTCATATATGGGTTGAATGCTAGAAATAGGAATTATTAAAAATAGCTATCTTATCAAGATTCTTAACCTTTGATGACTACCCATTATATTAAAATAAAGTCTGAACTTCTTAGCTTGGTTAAAAAGGTTGTTCAGCCCTAAATGATTTGGCTCAGTGGATAGAGCATCAGCAGCAGACCAAAGGGACCTGGGTTCGATTCCAGTCAAGGGCATATGCCTGGATTTCAGGCTCAGTCCCCAGTAGGGAGCATGCAGGAAGCAGCCAATCAATGATTCTCTCTCATCATTGATGTTTCTATCTCTCTCTCTCTCTCCCTAAAATCAATAAAAATATCTTTAAAAAAAAAAAAAGGTTGTTCATCACCTAACTCTTCATGCCACACATCCCAGTTTCATCTCCCCTTCAAGCCACTCACTCTAGATTATTTAGCCAGAGAAGTCTGAAGGGATATATCATGTATTATGTAGCATAACTTTGACTTTTATTTTGTTGAGGTAGAAAGTTATTTGAGTGGCATGATATAACTTATATTTTAAAAAGAACCATCCACCTACTGTCTGAAGTGTAGAATGTGAAAGGAAATGAGTATAAGCAAAGAGACAAATAATGAAGTTATTTTTATTAGTCCAGGAATGACTGTGGCTTGGACCAGGATGGAAGTGGTAAAGATGGTTAGGACTATGATTATTCATATATTTTAAAGGTGGAGATAATAATAGGATTTGCTGGTCCATTGAATGTGAGGTATGAGAAAAAAGAATCAATAATAACATTAAGGTTTTTTACCTGAGCTACAGGACAGAAATAGTTTCAATTTGTGTGTTAGAGATCATGAAAAGAATGCATTTCAGGGGTAAACATCTGAGGTCCTCCCCACACACACACCAGTTGTGTGTGTGTGTGTGTGTGTGTGTGTGTGTGTGTGTGTTTATTTTAACATGGTGATTTTGAGGTGCCTATCAGATATTCACACTGCATTTTGAGTATGCAGTTAGATATAGACATTTGGAGTTAGAAGAGAGATTCGGGTGGGACTCAGGTATGGTTTACTTATAGTCAAAGCTATAAGATTGGATGAGATCATCTGCAGAGTGAGAATAAATGAGGAAGAGAAGAAGTGTAAGCACTAAGCCCTAATGGCACCAGATCTTAAAGTTCTGGCAGATGTAGAGGAACCAGCAAAGGAGACTGGAGAAAGTGGCTACTGAAGGAGGAGGAGAGATAATAGGAGGCATCAAGTACTGGAAGCTGAGTGGAAAATATGTTTTGCAAAGGGAGAGATCAAATGGATCAAGTGTTGATGGCAGGTTAAGTACGATGAGGTGAATACAATGATCACTGGATTTTGAAATGTGGAGGTCATTGACACATGATGAGAACAGTTTCAGTAGCATTGGGGGAAGGCCTATTAGAGTAGGTTCAATAGGTAATTAGAGGAGAACTGTAGACAGCGGGTAAGGTAATTTATTTAAGTTTTGTTACAAAATGAAGAAGAAAAATGAAGCAGTGGTGGGGAGGGAAGGAAGTGGGATCAAGAAAGGGCTTTCGTAAGATTTGAGAAATAATATCAGTTTCGTATTTTCTATTTTGCAGACAGAAATGATGTCATGGGAGACTGAGAGAAAATTATTTGCAGCAGTATCCTTGAGAAGGCAAGATTGCCCCAAGTCTAGTGTCCAATGAAGAGTTGGCTCATGGAGGAATTAACAGATCATCTAACATTGGTGAGAGCAGAGGACATGGGATTAGATGTAGGTGTGATGGTAGATATGGCAGCAGATGGTTTTCCAAGTTCTCTTCTCACTGATTAAATTTGCTCAGTGGAATAATAAAGCAAGTTATAAGATAAGAGTGAGGAAGGAGTTGGCAATATTTGGAGATTTTCAGAGAAAGAAGTTGTGAAGTACTAATCTAGGGCTATGTGTGAGTAGCCTTTGATCTCACTGGAGGGCAGTGGCTCTGAAAAATCTGTGTATGTTTTGCTCCAAACAAATTGGATATTGATATGGATGAGAGGTGAATTAAATTGACCTATTACAGTTCTCCATTCCTTTACCTTTGCACGGGCTGCTCTATCTGGGGTGCTGTGGGAGCCCCTTACATGTCCCGTGTGGATTAGGGTTCCTGTTCAGGGTTTGAGTTCTGGAGGAGGCCGCACACAAAATGAAGAGAGGGAGAGAGACTAGAAGAGAATCAATTTGGAATAATGGAGACCAGGCGTCGCATCTTCCTCTAGTGAGTAAGACTGCCCACTGCTCTGGTCTTGCTCAAAGCTTTTATTAAGGCAATGGGGAAAGCACCATATCCTTATCTTTAGGGCAGGAAATTCCAACAACAAAGAGGCAACAAGAATTTACATACCAGTAACAGGTGAGGGGCTGCATTAACTATCAATGTCTCCATCTAAACGATGAGTGAATAGCTCCCCCACTATTCAGAGCAATTAAGGTCGACCAGCCTTCAGGCACATTTCTCTATCAGTGACAATGACCGGTCTCGGGCAGGGTGCCCTCTCTTTCCTGCCTACTCGTCTTTTTAACTTTTGGCCTAAGTGGCACTTAGTTAATTAAGGCTATCAGGCAGAGTTAATTACTCCCTTCTTGGAACTATCATGGTACCATGTGCATCTTTCTATTGTCATGGTTGCCATGTTATAATAATTTGCTTCCCTGTTTTCATAGTTAGCTTAGCCACTCAGTGAGGGTGCCAATTTAGTCATTTCAGTTTCTATTATGGTGTTTTTGGCCCATGGTTGGTATTCAATAATTGCCTATTGAATTGTACAGAGAGAGTTGGCGGGTGGGAGAGGTAGGATCCAGAGAAAGAAAGATGGCATTTAGAACCAGGCATGGCTGCTCTACATGGGGGTGGGGGGGTGGGAGGCTCCTTCCCATGAAGGTGGGTAAAATCACTGCTTACTCAGCTTTAGTGGTGGAGTGAGATGGGGCCTGAAGCTGAAATGAAGTCCATGTACATTGGGTCAATAATACTCACTTCTATAGAGTTTGCTTCGAGGATCAAAAAAGTTCATATATGTGGAAGAATTTTATAAATGAAAATGTCTTATAATTGTAAGATATTATTTCTTACAATATTGTATGGCATGATCATAGGTGAATTTGTTTATTTTACTAGAGTATAGGCTATATAACAAAGGAATAGAAGGATGGGTTAAAGATAAAAATAATTATTATAACTATAATTTTCTTGTTGGTCTTTCTACTCTTAAAAGTCTCTGTGGAAGGTATCATCATGATCTCTTTCAGTAACAATATGTTCCAGCACCTCTCATTGTCTCTGAGCCAAGAGCCCTCCTGATGTGACCTACTTTGCTTAGCCGGGTGGTGTTGTAGACAGACAGTAGAGCCAGCACATTCTGCAGGAAGCAGAGGATGAGGAGCCTGCTGATCTGACTGGCCGGTGTTACAATGCACAGAAAAGGCCAAACTTTCACAGAATTCCAACGTTCAAGGGAACTTTTTAACACATTGGCAATGTTAACAATTCCAAAGCAATAAAGTGTTTGATCCTTGATGCTGACAGGAAGTAGTATTACTTTAACACAGGTTCTGTCTTTGTTAGTTAATTGTTCTTGTCTACTTGTCTTAGCTTTCCTCTAAGTTTTAAGTTTCTTAAGGGCAGGGATCATGTTTTATACTAGTACTTCTTATCCTCTGCCCACACATGCCTACCACAGTATTTTATAGGTACACTAGGGGCCCGGTGCACAAAAATTTGTGCACTCAGGGTGGAGGGAGTCCCTCAGCCCGGCCTGTGCCCTCTCACAGTCTGGGACCCCTCAGTGGATGTCCTATGATGGCCCCAGTCTGCCAGGCGCCTTTTGTGTGTGTGTGTGTGTGTGTGTGTGTGTGTGTGTGTGTGTGTCACCACTGGGGACCTGCCCCCA